>SNQJ01S0104077.1:30367-45537 GCA_010110895.2 Picea sitchensis | reverse complement strand
TATTGAGTCTGCATCCCTTTGTCCTTTTAAGTCTGAACACATTGTTCAACCCCCAAGCTCTTCCCTACATGATTGAGAACCTCATTTTCTCTCTTATATGAGTTTGCCTTTAGTGGAGGATTGAAGTGGTGGAGGCCCAACTGGAATGGACTTAGTTTCTCATATCTGAACTATGCCGACATAGAAGTTTGTAATTCATTCACTTCTGTTGATTACATTTTAATAGAAATATTATTTTCTCGTCCAATTAATATCTTGAAAATATTTGAATTGTTATTCCATGGGCATATTTGTTATAAATGTTGATGGATTATGTTATTGAATGTGCTAACATTATATATTATCACCATATGCTTGCATTTCTTGGTTGTTGAGGACAAGTTGCAGGTTTATTTCTTTGAGTCAAGTGCTCAATGGTGGAATTCATCGAACGTCTCGACGAGGTAGTCCTTTTATCTTGTCTTGCTAGAATATTTTTTTATATAGCATACCTAATATTAGAGTTGATTTTTGTAGTCATTTCCGCATGTTGTGGTTTACCCCTAGCCATAGAGATATTTTCCTCATAACACTTTCACTTTAAGAAATACATGTCCGCCCACTATATAATCTCTGAAAACTTTATTCCTGTCTGCAAAACTTTTCTTCTTGTCTTGGGAAGCCTTTAAATTCTTCTTGATTTTTATCATCCTCTCTTCCATTTCCTTTAACAAATTTGGCCCAATGATATCTTTGTCTACTGGGTTATCCCAACTCACTAGTGTGTTACACTTCCTTCCATACAAATATTCAAAAGGACTCATTTTAAATGAGGTTTGATACTCATTATTACAAGAAAAATCCACTAAGTGGATACAATCTTCCCATTTTGATGGTTTTTCAATCACATACATCATGAGTATGTCTTCAATTATCCTATTGGTCCTCTCTGTTTTCCCATTTGACTATGGGTGATATGCTATACTAAGGTTCAAATTTTCCCCAATTCCTTTGAACAAAACTTGCTAGAACTTGGATATAAACTTGGAATATTTGTCTGAAATTATTGCCTTAGGAACTCCATGTAGCCTAGAAACTTCCTTCATGTAGATTTTGAAATGTGTGTTTCCTTGTTTGTGGTCTTCATAGGAATAAAATGCACCGCCTTAGTCAATTTTTCCACCACCGCCATGATGGAATCATGTTGCTTCACTGCTTTATGAAACTTTGTAATAAAATCTATGGTGACCACTTCCCACTTACATTTTGGAATGGGCAACGGATGTAGTAGCCCCATTGGATGTATGTGTTATGTATTTACCTTCTGGCACTCTAAACACTGGGCTATGTAGTTATCCACTTCTTTCTTCATTCTCAGCCAAAAGTATTGTCTCCTTACAACTATAATGGATTTATGATATCTTGGGTGTCCAAAACATGACACATTATGCATTTCTCTCAGCACTATATTTTTCATATCCATGGAATTCAACACATACACCTTGCCTCTGTACAAGAGAATTTCATCCTCTTTCAATTCATAATTTTTAAATTTTTGTTGTAAATAGTTTTGTTGTAAGTTTTCTTTTATTTTCAAATAATGTTGATATGAATTTGTTTATTCAAAATATTTTTCTTTTAAATACATCATGTACATGATGATTGCTTAAACATGCATTTCCTAAGCTCTTTTGTTGATTACATCAACCACCTAATTTTATTTGCCTTTGATATGTTTAATTTCAAAGTCATACTCGCTAAGAAATTCCAGCCATCTAGTTTTCGTGGCATTTAATGTTGGATTTCCAAATAAATGTTTTGGACCATAGTGGTATGTTATTATCTCAAATATACTCCCCATGAGGTATTGTCTCTACATTTTTAAGGCATGTAAAATGAATGCTAACTCTAGATCATGTGTAGCATAATTTCTCATGTGCTCTTTTAATTTCCAAGACTCATAGCATACCACATTAACCTTTTGACTGAGGACTCCATTGATCCCTTCCTTGTATGCATATGTTCACACTACAAAGTCTTCATCCAGATATGTAATCGTTAATATGGGAACACTTGTCAAAATATCTTTCAATTTCTGGAAACTTTCTTCAGATTTCGAAGTCCATTCAAACTTCACTCCCTTCTTTTGCAAAGAAGTGATTTGGCTTGCAATTTTTGAAAATCCCTTTATGAATCTTCAGTAATAACCCACAAGACCCATAAATGATCTAACCTGTGTCACATTTCTAGGCACTTTCTATCCTCTAATAGCCTCAATTTTCTCAAGATCAACCACAACTCCATCTATTGAAATAATATGTGTCAAGTAGTGAATCTTCTTTTGATAAAATATGCACTTACTTAACTTACCATACAATTTATGTTCCCTTAAAACCTTTAGAACCATTCTTAAATTATTCTCATGATCCTCTTAAAACTTAGAGTAGATGAGAATATCATCTAAGAAAATAATTACAAACTTGTCCAGGTACTCCCTGAACACTCCATGCATCAGACACATAAAAACAGTTGTGGCATTTGATAGCCCAAATGGGACTACTGTGAATTCATAATTTCCATAACTTGCTCTAAATGTTTGTTTGATGATATCTTCTTATTTTATCCTCATTTGATGATAACATGATCTCAAGTCAATCTTGGAAAATATTTTTGCACCTTTCAGCTGATCAAATAGATCATCAATCCTTGGCAAAGGATACTTTTTCTTTATAGTGACCATATTCAACTATCTGAAATCAATACATAGCATTAAGGTTTCATCTTTCTTCTTCACAAAAATAATTGGGGCTCCCCGAGGTGACATACTTGGGTGTATATACCCCTTCTTTAAAATTTCTCCAAGCTACAACTGCAACTCTTTCAATTTTGGTGTGCCCATTCTCTAAGGTGTCTGGGACACTGGGGCAGCTCTTGACACCAAATCAATAGATAAATCAATGTCCTTCTTTGATGGTAATCCTAGTATTTCCTCAAAAACATATTCAATATCTTTTAATATTGAATGATCTTCAATACTTGTCACTTTATCTCTAGCTGCCTCTTCCATATGGGTTGCAAAAAATTGGCATCCCTTCCTGAAATTCCTTTTTGGCTACATGGCTGAAATTTCTCTAACAGTTACCACTCTTGGAATGAATTGAATCTTTCCTTGTTGTCCTTTCTCATCAACATAGGTTATGGTCTTGTTGTAACATTCTAGGACAACATGGTGTTTTTCCAACCAATACATCCCAATTAGATAGTCATATGAACCCAAAGATATAATGTTCACATCTACCTTGATGTTGAGTCCATTCATGTCTATTGGGAAATCTTTAACCAACTCATTAAGATTTCTCTTAGTCCCTATGGCTAACTGAACTAACCAATATTTCCTATGATTACTCCTTTGCAAGTGAAATATTTCAATTATGTTAGAGTTTATGTAACTATGGCTAGCTCCAAAATCAATTAAATTGTTATGGGATGATTATTGATCTTACCTTCCACTTCAATCATGGGGGACTGATATTCTACTTGTTTGTTGTCCAAGGATTCATAAATCCTTGGCATTATTCCTCTCATGTCTTCCATTGTTTTAGCTTCCTGAATGTTGTGGAAAATCCTCATTCGTTCTCCTTTGTGAGGGTAATCCCTATATAAGTGATTACCCTCACATCTCCAACATTGTACAAGTTTCTACCTTGGCCTTTTCCCAAAAGAATCAGTTGTCTTGTGCTCATTTTGGGCTTATTGTCCTTGTTGATTTGCTTGGGAGTTGTTCTTGAAAAAGGGTGGCTTAAAACCTTTTTTCCTTTTCTCTTTCTTACCCTTCATCTTGTCGTTCCAATTCTTTTGGAAGATTGGCCTCCCTCTACTCTACTCATAAAGATGATTTTCTCTCATTATGGTCTCCTCCAAAGTCTTGGGGTTATCATATTGTATCTTGAATTTTACCCTTGATTGTTTAGGTTGTAACTTCTTCATACAAGCTATGTTTAGTGCTCATAAAATCCCAATAGAAAGCTCTCCTCAAGCTCTTCCATTTTAGAAGCAAAAACTCTATGTACTGGAAGTACACACAATTTAGTAAAAATTCAATTTTCTAAAAATGTTGTTTAGGCCCTCAAAAATGATCTACAAGTTTTTGACCTTAAAAAAAACCACATTTTTTTGATAATTAACTATTCATTCTTGTTATGGCACTAGTTTTATTTTATTTTTTTATTCCGGGCAACCGGACCACCGGGATACCTTCCATACTACACTCACAACCAACACTGCATCGTCCCATCAGGATACCTCCCATACTTCAACTTGTGAAGCTTTATTTCAATCCTGGTCTGATCCACCGGACCATCGTGCATACTAGGCCACATCATGAACCAATTCCCTGCCAATTCCGACCCAATTCAGTCCACCGGCCCACCAAAAAAACTTCTATAAAAAAATCCATGACTAATGCCATACCAAGGCACCAAGACACATTCTCACACCTCCAATCGAATAACTCTGATCCAACATCGATACACTAGCCCAACGATCCACATGCTCACACCTCCAACTGAATAAATCTAATCCAATGTCGAGGCATTGAACCACTGAGCCATCAGGCTCCTGGCCCACTTCATGCAACTTCAACCAAATGGTCCCAACACCGGCCCATCGAGCCATTGGGGTACCAAAACACTAGTCATCACACACAATCTCCATCCAATAACTATGATCCGATCCACTAGTAACGATTACCTTGGCCAAAAGTTATGTTGTGTGTGGGATCCACAAGGTTTCGCGGCTCTCCATGCTTCACACATAAGTAAAAAAGGTTTTCCTTTTGTTTATAAATTGTCCCCATGAACCCCTCTCCATTCATGTGGGATAATTAACCCACATCACAGATCAATGGCTGTGAATCCTCATGGGGTTAAATCGATGGTCGTTGAGTGCCAATTTTTCTGGGGGCATAACTTATGATTCGATTGTCCAAATAGAGAAAGTGATGGCTCGTTGGAAAGATAGGGAAATGGAGATTAATTTAAACATGGTTTTCATGTGTGGAATAACAATGTTAAACCACAAAATTCTCCTCAAACGTCATATTGGAGTAAAATAATTAATTTTCACAAAAGAAAAATCCGATCCAACAACTCATGTGGTCATGTAGCATGCCCTTTCAGACCAGTGTTGCAACCTTCTAATTTGATACCATAATGTAACGTACCCCAACTTAACCAAGGAACATTACTTGTGGAATACACATAAAATCGAATATTTATTCTAATGTATTTTTTGTAGCTTATTAGTTATGATTTATTCACATTTAAACCGGATTTTACTACCCATATTTAAATGCATTTGCATCACTTATAAAATATTATGAATCCAACTAATAACTCATTCACAACCACAAATAAACCATTCATACACAGATATTTAAGCATAGCAATTAAACTCATGAAATAACTTAGAAATAGATAAACACTTATCTTTTAAAACACTTGTGCAACGAGCTGCTTAGGAAAGACATTCCACCCTACCATAGACCTGCTATTCTAAATCTCGACAACAACTCACCCCCAAGGTGGGGATAGGAATACAAAAAATAAGTATGCCTCTCACAATCCACTCACAACTCACTATAACATAACCCATTGGTTTCCTCCTATAGCCATCTCGAATTTCCTCCATCTCTCTTCCTCTTGACCCACCCAACCCAATGAATGTACCCCTTCACTGCTCTCAGTCCATCAGGAGTCCCATTAATTTATTAGGGTGTCTCTAGCTCATATAACTAGGAATCTCTCTTTTGGTAACTCAATGGAACTCACTTCCAGGAAAAAATACTAGCAACAAACAACATCACTTATTGTTACAGTGCAACTCTCTCAATAGTTAACTCCTCAGGCCTAACAACCTGGTTCTTCAATTTCCAGCTCCAAAATTCTCCAAAACGTTCTAGCATGCTACTAAATTCACCCAGCCTTCTTGCTCAAGCTCTAGTGCTATTTTTCCCTACTCCCTACTTGATTTTCATGCTAGACTAAATGTGAAAAAACTTCTTGTAACCCCCATATGAATTTCCTCTATTTTCCCAAGGTCATTGACTTCTTAGTCTTCCCAATGTTGATTGCTTCATCCCTTTTATTTCCAATAACTATGGGATGTGACTCTCACATCCACCCTCTTACATGAGTTTAATGATTGGGCTCTCATACATTCAAACAAAAATTATAAGTCTTCCCCAAATGATAATAAAATTTAGAAAACTGGGTTTGGATTAATACCATAATTTTTTTCCCTTGGACCCCCTCTTAGATACTCTCTTGGCATTCCCTTGTCTTGTGGATAAATCAACTCCCATCTCTTTCCTTATTCCCAATAGTTGATATCACATTATATTTATTAAAATTCAAAAAATACATTTCGCATATTACATCGCTTGGCCACAACCATATTCTTATTTACATTATGCATTAATTAAACTGGGGATTATGGTGGGGATATTACAATGTGTCACCTTTGTAAATCCTTCAATCCTATCCCAAGTTATTCTTAAAGGGGGATGTTAGGATATTTAGACTCTTAGGAGTAAGTCAAGATCAACCTAGTATAATGTATCTTTAAGTAAAGTGTGTTTCTTTAATTTGCAATGTAATTATCTAATCTTATGGTCATGATTATGTTCTAGACTTAAAGTGATTTGATGGTTTGCTTTCTCCTCAATACTAATGATTATATTGATCCATGGCTTAGTGCCCAATTGTTCCATGATATTTATTTAAAGAGCATGGAAGGTTATTTAATGAATAATTGTGAGAAACTCTTATGAAAAATATTTTCTTTTTGCATTAATATACTGCCTCAAGTGGTTGTGAAGAGGAGATCTCTTTTCATGATTTTCCAATAGGCCCAATAGAAATTTGTAGTAAATCTGTCGGCCTTGTTAGAGTCTATTTTCCACAATTCCAACTCCAATTCACCCTCCAAGATTTCCATCATTAAACCTTCATTATCCTCTTCCATGACTATTTTTGGAACAGAGTGTAGCATTTCCTCCCACACTGTCTAAGACGAAGCCTATACCTTCTAAGTAACTATTTTGAAAGTGATAGTGAGCAACAATCTATATATCCTTGAACCCATTTATTATGGTTCCATTTATTAGGGTGATCTCAGGTATATGATTTTGGATTATCCTAGCTTGAGTTTGTTTGTGAAAACATTTGGAGCTTCAATCATTAATTTTGAGCCATAACTTGCATGATTTCTCTTCTTTATTTTTTTAGGTTGTAAATATCTTGATAAATGATTTATGTTCCCAATATGACAATATCGCAGTTATTGTTTCCTTTTCCCATTGAACATGAATGGACTCCAACTATTTTCAACAATCTTCCAAGACTTTGGTCCAAGAGGGGGGATTCTTTGTCCATTCTTTTAGACCCCTTTTGACTACTTTAATATTGTGTTCCTAGAGAAAGGATGGATAACCTAACCCAAAA
Source organism: Picea sitchensis (assembly GCA_010110895.2). Lineage (NCBI taxonomy): Eukaryota > Viridiplantae > Streptophyta > Pinopsida > Pinales > Pinaceae > Picea > Picea sitchensis. The sequence goes on along the minus strand of SNQJ01S0104077.1, from coordinate 38,056 downwards.
TGGACCAAGAACATTGAATAATATCCCAATAATCTTGATGCTCAAGCCATAGGGGGTTGAATTTAAACAACATGGGTCCATAATCTTCTTCTAACTCCAATTGCAAGGAGATGGGTTTATGGTTCGAGACCACCCAAAAGGAATGATTATGGAGATAATTTTCAAAACATAAAAGTTTTGTGAACTAGATAAAATATGAGTCTCTTAGAAATGTTTCTTGGTCTCACACTACGATTCATCCACGTGTATCTACCTAAAAAGGTTGAGAATCCATCGGGTCCTAGTCTATAATGATGGTGTCCACCATTTCTTGACATGGATCACTAATATAGGTCCCCCCCACCTCTTCCCCTACAGACTTAGGACCAATTTTAGGTCATAAATAAGGATTATCCCCTCCATATCCTTTGAATCTCCAAGTTCCTTGAGGGATTCCCAGTAATCCTTTTTGTCTATATATCGATTTGGGACATAAATATTGAATAAATGCATGGATGAGCCATATGTAAGATATTTTCCCTATTTGAATATCCAATTCACCACTTTCTAGAGATGAAATAATTGTAGAGGAATCAAATCCTAGAGAGTAGTCATTCCCCTTGAAGATCCTTGAGCATTGATACAAACCCCTTGGCATCTGCACCAAAGGTGAGACTATAACTTTGAAAATGTCAATTTTTCTATCTTAAATTTTCCATGAAGGAACAATAAGATTAGTCTCTTTTTTCTATTTAAGCTCCTTAAGTACCCCAATTTGGTTCTACTGCATGTTCCTCTACAAGTCAAGAAGAGGAATTTCATTTCTTCGATTGGGTTGGTTTACCTCCCCAAAAGATGCTTGAAGCTTATTTTAAGACCCCAAAGCCTTACTTTGGTTTAGTTCATCTTCCTCCCTTGTTTGACATTCACCCTCTTGTTTTGGTAACCTTCCAATCTTTTGGAAAATTTTCCTTAGGTACCTACAAAGACATGTTATGCATGAGAACACCTTAGAGGGTTTCCAAAGGTTTTTCTTGAGATTCAAGAAGTAATGCAGGGGGTCATTCACTCCTACTTAAATAAGAATAAGAATGTGTGGGTGATCCATTCAGTCAGGTGGATTTACCAACAAGACAAATTCTTTAAGTTCATGGATTAGAGAAAGGTCTTTCATCTCTTATAATTCCCATGTTTTCATTACATTGCTAATAATTTATGTAACACACCTGGCCCCTAACTGCTCTTTTAATGGGAGGGGCATCATAATTTCGTATTTTCCTTAACTATCTCATCTCAAATCATCCCTATGAGATGATTTATTCTCTTCCTCTTACCCGTATATTTCTAATGACTACTTCCAGGCACTAAACCGACCCTTGGTTTAGATCTTGCACCTTTCTGAAGTTCTCCGGCGTTCATTAGTTGAGGACCACGTGGCCTCATATTGATCGTACCATATCTAGGTTCCTACCTCTCATAGAGAAGGTCTATCCATCAACCTATCCAACGAATGGATTAGCCCTCGTCTAACACACACGCTAGTGGGGAATTCGACATTCTGATATTTTTAACCACTCTAGCTCACAATCCTCTCGAAGCGGGAACTCTGAACTAGTAGGTCGGACGACTGAGACTCATCTTAGATCAACGACCTATTTTACTTCGCAAATTCATACTTTAGACATTTTAGCGGCTCCAACAAACATTTATCTCGAAACATGAACTCTGAACTCATAGATCGGACAGTCGAGAAGGATCCCGAAGGATCCGGGGATCCACAGTCCAGATCCCTTTGTGACTTCAGACTTCGGATGTTTTGGCCATTCAAATTAAAAATTATCCCAAAGTGTGAATCTCCGATCTCATAGGTCGGATAGTCGAGAAATCTCAAAGACATCCTCAGATCTAAGGCCCAGATTAAGTTCTAGACTTCGGGGATTTTAACTCCCTTACGATGAACTCACTCAATTCTTCGAACTCGCGAAGTTCGAAGGACTCAAGGGGTTAACTCCCGCGTTCTTTCCCATATCCAACGGTCACAAAAAACCTTGTCTCTTCTCGAAAATATCTCCTCCGTTCGCCTTCCTTACAAAGGATCTTCCCCTTTTGATACTTGGATCTCCCTATCCTTCCTGATATTTGTTACCTCTGAAAGGATTAAGAGCTTTGCGCTCTTTCTCTTGAACTTAACACTTGGAAGAATTCTTTCATGCACCCCTTGTGCTCATTCATCAAGTCTATAACTTAAGAGGTTCTCTACCTCTACCTACCTCATAGAGACTCTGTGCATATCCGCACTACCTCTCCTGAGCTTAACAGACTCTGTCCTCCCAGAGACTCAGGGCAACTTGGAGTGTTGACGTGCACCAGTGAAAACTGTGGCCAAGGTCGACGAACTCACAATCCACTTATTTTAACCTAAGCCACCACAGGTCTCAGGCATTTACATATACAAATCAGAAAAATCCATCCTTACTTAAATACACAATTTAAACAAGAATAAGGAGATACAGTATAACCATTAAAAAAATATGTAAATCCCTGAGTCATTCACAGGGTATCCAACTTTACTACATAGTTACAAATCAATTACACAGGGTATAAGAATACTTATCTATTACATATTTGAACCAACTAACTGACTATGGGTGTGTGCCTTTCCTCCCAACCATAGGTTCAAAGGCATTCATTCTTAGCACTCTAGCCACCCTCGTGCCAAGCCATGATATCACTAGGGAACTATGTCATCTCTTAGAGAACTTCTCTCTGTCACAGCATCTCGGTGAGGTTTATCATATGCTTCCTCGGCATCAATCTTGTGTTTGGGCCCTTCAGGTCGTGTTCTCTGCACTTCCTTTTGGTTCACGCATCTCCTTCCGAGCTTGCGGTCTGTCTGGTGTCTCTCCTCTTTCTGTTTTTTTTCCTTTCCGTCCTTGTGTGTGTATATTACCTTCCTTATTTTGGAAGGTTTCCGACCTATCTTGTTCCTTCTGTCAGAAGGAAGCTCGGGTCTGCAGGTCTCTGAGGTACTTTGCGCTGACATCCCATGTTTCCATTCATGAGGGTGGTTGATTATTCAACCACCAATCCTTTACTTCATTAACTGATTCTTTCCTCCAGAGATATCATGGCTCGTACTTCAAGGCTTCATCCCCCAACAGTCGGTTATTGGAAATTTAACAATAATAAATTTGCATTGTTCACATGCCTTAGCATGGTAATCCTATTTTATGATTAATTACAAGATTGGGGAAACAGGGTGTTACAATTCCCCCCCCCCCCTTAAAGGAACACCGTCATCGGTGTTTTTTCTCAGTAACATCTGTCATGCCTTTCTCATTCAGCCACTTAAGAAGTCTTAACCTTTGTCCTCGGTCAGGTCCTTTTTCAGGCTCTTAGTCTTCGTCACCTGCCTTCAATAATTCTTGGACAACAAGCACATTAATCACAATTTTATGCGAAAACATCTTACTGTTGTTCAAAATTAAAGAGGAAAATTTCATAATTTAGCACAATACTTATCTGTGTAGTTCGTGGGTTTGCATCCACATGATTTTCTTGTTATCTAGGCTCACTATTTTTCCTTGACATACCCATTATGTGCATGATCCCAATCAATAATTTACAAGAACTATCAGAGTCTCCTCTCCCTTGCGGTCACTCACCCTCTAGGCCCAGGCTCAGGCATCCCCTTCTCTTCTATATAGTTCCTCAGGTGATCCATCTTGCCTTGCCAAGGTTTTCTCGCACAGGAAGAATTCGATAGACTTTATCAATCCTTACAATCAAGGCATCCCTCAAACTTGCTCTACTGAGGCATACCTCCGACTTGTGTTACCTCAACACAACATATTCTAGGTGATCATGGCTTACTACAGGGTTCTCATGGCTCAACAGTGGCCTCTTTCAGGATTTTCAAATTGATAGCCTTCATCTGTCCTCCCTAGACATACCTTTTCTTCTCACATGTATCCCAGGTATACAGAAATTCATGAGACATCATCATAAATTTTGAATTCAAAATTTTATTGTAAATATGTCACCAACAGATTTCCAATTCCACATTTTGTTTTTCCAGATTTGTTCCACACACGGAACAGATTCATAAGCATGGGACTTTCCTCCCCATAGCAGTTTAACTCAGCAAGAAATTGGACTTCCTTATGGGCTTACAATACTGCCATATCCAAGGCTCTTTCTTCCTGCAATTCATTCCTCAGCTAAACAAATTGTTAGTTCCCATGCACATTATATTTTTGTCACATACTTGTAGTGGCTCACCAACAATTTCAGAATTGTGCATACTAACAATCAAATTTACTTTCTCAAAAAAGGAAATACCATTCCTTGCAATTTGGCTCAGCAGGAAATTTATCTACCTTATGGGCTTACACCACTGCCATATCCAAGACCCTTTTCCTCCTGCAATTCTATCTTTACATAGCCAAACAAACTATTAGTCTCTCATGCATCCATGTATATATATATTCAAAACCATGCATACTTACAGTTCATCACATCTACATAAATATGAAAAGGGAATCCCATTCCTTGTCTATGCCTCATTTCAACATACCAAACCTTTCAAAATGTAATTCAACATTTCAAAGGATTTAACAAATGTGCCAATATTCATGGCCACATTCATACCCAATGCACTCTTTCATTGATTTCAAGTTTGTCACACTTTATGACAGGTTCTTGGCCATGGTGTGTTGGAATTTAACCAACCTCTTCACCACATGGCTTATTCATTTTCATTCACTCTTACAGCAGGACCATGCTTCCTGCTATAGGCTGATCACGATCCCAAATCAGTACACATGAAACTTAATAGTTTTTCATGAATACACCCAAGCATTATGCCTTCACTAGTAACCAGGGTGCCAACACTCGTGGCCACCCAAGAAATTCTATTTTCCTTAATACCTCTATAACTTAAGTAGAGTATTGGAAGGTCCTCCTTCCTTAATGGGAAGTCTTTCATATTCCCTCTTATGTAAACGTGCATTCCCTCAATGCATTACATGCAACGTGTGAACTATGAGCACCTTGATTCCCATAGAACCAGTCCCTCCGACCACTATCTAATATTAGAGTGATAAACTCTATATTCCTTGACTGGACCGGATGACTCCGTTTTTCTCTCCATGCAATCAAGATCAATGACCTTAGCTCTATTATTTCAGGCACTACCCTTTCAACTCCCGTGTTCGGGTGCCATGATCTTGGCTAAACCCCTTATCTACAATTCGACGGTGAAGATCCATATTCCCCCAGATCCAACGGCTGCAAGGGATTGTGGAACTTCAACTAGCTCGTGGTTTAATTCTTCTTCCAATCTCCACAATGGATACGGGCCATACGATCTATGATCGGATCCCAAACTCAAAACAAAGCTATATTGATTTTAAATTATGGGTACAGGTCTCAACGTTAACCCGTGTGCACATGAAATCTCTGCAATGATCGTGGGTCATCGATCTTATCGAACAACTGGCATCTGCTCTGCGAAATCCAGTGGATATTGAAGTCAATCTAACGAATGAGATCGGTTTCTTTATGATGAACAACTCGGCTTCATCTCCTCTGTCGGGTTCTCAATTAACCTGATTCGATCAGGGTTTTCTTTCGCGATTCTCATGATCTCGATCTGTAGTTGATCGAAGGGATTTCTATGATTTCTTAGTAAATGTTTTTGACCTTTTGAGTCAATAGAGATCATTTGGTTCAGATGTTCTTGCATCATACAATCAGTCTTTACTGCTAGAGGTTCACACCTTCATCATTCGGGTTCTCCTTCCTGAATCATACCCTACTTGGGTATCCATGGCATACAACTGCCCTTTTAAAATTTTGTGCATAACATTAAGACAATAAAAAAAATTCAGACATGTCCTAGCACATCTTTATGCACTTCATCACATTATCCTCAAGGTTTTCATGAATGCAATACAGATAGTTTTCAATTGTTTCTGCAGTAATACAATCGTCATCACTATGGTGTCAAAACATTTACTTTTAATAGTAAAACAACTTTCTCATTCCAGAGGAAACATAACACATAGCAAGAAAGGAGTTAGAGGCTCTCCCCTTCTTCCAATTATTTCTACACCGCCTGGGGATTTTCAGCCCAACTGAGTTATTTCTAAAGCCTTACTACCTTTTCTTGAGCAGCCTTGGTTAGGCCTCACTCTAACCCTTTTTGGATACATCAGCATGCTTTAATAGCAAGATTTTTGTTCATAGTGGGTCATGAACTTGTGCATCCTGCACATTATCATACGGTTCTCAGAGTGGTTAACATTAAGTTGTTAGTCTTCCACCTACACATTTTGTTTTAAAAATGAAATCCAGGATTCTTATATAGGCAGGTTGTGCAGCCCATTTCCCAACCTTCAACAATCATTAGGGTTGTGACTCTGTTCTTCTGACAGAGTCCTTACACAGTTTTTTCATAGGAAACTCCTTCAACACGCAACTTCCTCATCGCATATCCATCACTATTTGTGATGGCCTCAACCTTGAATTATCTTCAGCTTGTTACTAAGCATTCTTTAAGGAACATAGACATGCATTTTTGACATGCATCCAGATTATGTATCCACACATATTCTAGTTTTTGTTAACTTACATCCATGATGTACTTATCCATATTCATAATCATAAGCTAGCATGTAGTTGTCATAGGTATGTTTCACAACCCACATACATCTTTACCTTTAAGATCAGTCACTCAAAATTGCTCACAATCCTTCTCATGTGATCCTCAAAGTCATAATCATTTTCCTATTATCATGACAACACAACATCTTTCCTCATTTACCCTTTCATATAATTACATTATTATTCCCTGAGGAAATGGAATACATTCCCCTCAAGCTATCATAATTTGGAACAGAAATTTCATGACTCTTCAGAATGGAGTCATCCATGCATCCATGGTATTCATTTAATCTGGACAAGAGAAATTCTTTGCCTTACATATCACTCATCAAGGCAGCCATGATGTGCCTTTAGTATACATATATCCTTACATCATGCATCTGCATCATTTACACATGGACCTATCAGACTTCCAGATCCTCCTCCAAGGATATTTTTTCCATTCTTATGACAAGCCTCATAGGGACACAAATACTGAGCTTCCCTCTCAGTTGTGAGCTTGCAGTCATTCACATGACATCCACATGGAAGTTGAATTAGACATAGTCATAACTATGTTTCGTTTCTATGAGATTGTTGGCACAAGGGCAGACCCAGGGTTCAACACTCCAACAGCGCACCAACAAAACCCTAACTACCGACCCTTTCGGTAACACCTGCGAAAAAAATGAAGTCTCACTCGAGGTAGAGGCAGAGGTGGTTGTAGGACTCAAATGTCTGCAACCTTATTTGGGACACAGATCTGTGATTCTAACACTTAACAGAGCACTCAACAGTTAACATTCATCAATATCCAATCTCAGTTACAACGCATTAAACCCTAATTACGGAGCATTGTTGTATTCAATTGGATCTAGCATCTAGTAGCACTTAACATGATGAAACAGATCAAATCTTAGCAGATTCAAGCACTAATCACATGTATATAAGTGTTAGGCGGAATCTATGTCGTTATAATAACGTTGTAGTACTTGCCCAACCATTTAATTGTCAACCCGGGGTACGTAGACTGACGAAGCACACGCACTGTATATGCAGGACTGA
>SNQJ01S0104076.1:104230-126648 GCA_010110895.2 Picea sitchensis | reverse complement strand
TATATATATTCACAACGATTATCTTTTGGAATTTTTGCCCTATATATATTTTACCCAACACTCCCTTTTCTAACATTTTAGCTTTATTTGTTCCTAAATATAAGTGGAGCGTCTGCTAAAAATGTCGAATGTTTCAAAATCTATCACACAGTTTATATCCAAAAAGTTTCAAAATCTATCACACAATTTATATCCAAAAAATTCAAGTAACATGATGACTAACTATAAAAACTTAAACATTCATACGAAAAAACATATTTAAATTACATATTTAGAAATTTAAAGAAACAAAAAAAAGAGAATCCCAAGTATGAGGTTACCTCAAATGGGATAGGGAATTACATTCAATGGATGTGAGACCATTCCTTAATCATGAAATTTATGGGGATATGGCCCTCAAAGAAAGCCCTCCAACTCTAGATAAAGGAGATATGGAAGATTAAGGGTCAAATAGATCTATAGTTGGGGTCAAGAGGATCCTTCACAACAGTTTTTATGGAGCTGGGGGAATGAGACAAAGTGTTTGAGGAGGGCCCCTACTTCTTCAACTCAACGGGCCTCCATATGCACTTCTGTATAGAAAGGTTTTCTCTGGAAAAAGAAGACTTCATAGCAGACCCTGTCTTGATCAAGATGTACTCCCTACCAAGGGAATTCTAGGAAACCAAGATTCTAGAGGGAATAGGCAACAAAATAGGATCCTTTGTGAAATATTTGAGATCTCAAAGGCTGTGAGGTATATTTCCTATGCTAAAATTTGTGTTTATATAAACATTGCAAATGCCCTTCCTGAGTCAATAGTAGTGTCTTACTAGAATGAATAATGGATCCAACCCATCGACTATGAGAACATTCCCTTTTGATGTAGGAAATTCCACATCCATGGAAATATCTTCATCCCCCTACACACCCCCCTTCTAGGGAGTAAATCCAAGGAGGAAATGGATTTGGAAGGCTTCGTTAAGATCCATAGCAAAACGAAGGCTGGAAGACCTCAACCCAAGCATCCCACAATTGTCCTGACCAAGAACTTGACCAATAGCTTCAAGATTCTAGAAGGAGAACCCAGTGAAACCCCTAGGGAAGTGTTGAGGTCATTTCCCGCTTCCGAAAAGCTCCTTCCCCTTTTCTATTCTCTTGAATTCTTTCTCCCTTTCTTTTCCCCCTTCTACACTTGCATGTTTTTCCCTTTTATTTTTTCCCTCTTACTATCCCTTTCTAGTTCTAACACTTAGTCGCATTTTAGACCGTGGGTTCCCGGGTTGGAGGAATTACAACTTCTCACCTCCATCTACAACTTCACATCATGAGTCTGACCAACCATCATTTTGTTCCATACTTAGTTGATTCTATGATTGTGGGTTCCCGGGTTGATGGGATCGAGCTTTCATGTTCCTGTGTTCCATGATAGACACATTGAACCAAAGAGTTCTGTGATCTACATTTCGATCCCTGGACTCCTCGAACAGCCTAAGTGTCATTCCACCTACATGAATCCATCCGACTGCAACGTCATTCCACACTTAGCCAATTTCGTGCCTCATACCATCGTGGGCTCTTAGGTTCACGGGTTCACAAAATTCTCAAGTCACATATTGTCCCCGTCCATCCCTGCCACCCTCGCGTTCTTCCCAATGCACATTTACTATGACTTTGATGCTAATAACTTACTATACAGGTTCAAAAGGATGGTCATTAATAAGCGAAAGGCTCGAGGAGATATCCTATTAAAACACATTAAAACAAGATTTATGGAGGATTATATCATCTCCCTCCAGCGTTCATTCCTAACATAATTTGGAGCAAGGGAATGTTCTCATCGACTTATGAAAGAAAAATGACAACAATTCTTTGGAGATACACTGAATATTTTCGGGTGCGAGGATCAGAGTTTTCATTGGTCTAGGGAATATTCTTATTATTCATCCCCTTCTGCCCAAAATGAAATAATCTAGATGTCTAGAATTGCGCGTGCAGGGTGTGTCCTAGAACTTTTTGATTGTAAGGAGTTGGTCACCTGGTGCGCTGAGAGATACATTCCAAGCTAGTAGATCATCCAATTGCGGGACCATTCCCCTGTCTCTCTGTCACCTTAGGTTTCTCGTAAGATTTTGAGGCTTCCCAAGCCAAAGCTCACCTTCAAAGGTGAAGATTGTAGGGAGTTCTTAAAGAATAATGACAATGGACTAGACCTCTTACCTGAATTCCTAGAGAACCCAACGATCATCCCAGAGGACATCACAAGATTGTAGGTTGGCTCATTTAAAAATACCTTCTGGGAAATTGCATGGATTTTTACGAGGATAACAGGACAAGAAACCACCGCCATAATCTTGCAAATGATTCTTTACATTCTATATTTTACAGTCAAAGAACAAGCCATCTTTGATTGGGGCAAGTTGATTTCCATTGAAATCTCTTCCCAATTGGCACAATATAAGAAGGATAAAAAATTATTTATGTCATCTTATTTGGTTTTCATTATAGTGCACTACTACCAGTTCCTGATATTATCTATGTGCAAGAAGGTAAAATGTGAATTCGACCGAGTAACCTTATGGTATCAAACATTATGGAGGCACAAGACCTCCCAACATTTTTATTAAGTCTTTAATGATTTTGTCTCTATTTTTAAAGAATTGTCGTTTGGAAAGAACGCTCCTCGGATGTCTAAACAGGCGAGTGGATAGGAAGGGGACACTAGAACAAATGGAAAATTATAATGTTATAAGGATTTTTGGATTCAAATAAAAATCTTCCTTCCTTTCAGGCCACATATCTGACAAAATGTTTGTTTTTGAAATAGCAAGGCAATACACCTATTGGTTTCATTTTTTCGATGAAAAGAGAAAAAAAAAGTTCATACCTCTACCTTGTAAAGTCGGGGATTTCATATTCAGAAATATGAACAAGATTGATGAATTCACGAGCCACTTCCACAACCTGAATTTAATGTATGATGAAAAAGTAAAAGGGTTCAACCCTAGTGGTATTTTTGTCGAACATCTATTGGTTGTTGGTTTCATAAATTATTTCATTAACACTATTCTGAATGAAGACATATACAATGCCTCTGTCACTCCCTCTAATGACACCAATGACCTGGAGACAATAATCAACACCAATGAGTGGTACAGGCAGAGAGGAAAAGATTCGGGTGAGAAAAGCACCCAATCCCCTACTGTCACGCCAAAGAGTATAACATCTCAGAGCAGTGCTCCAATGGCCTACCCAAGTAAGAAATTAACCCACAGTTCTTCAGGCAGAGGAGGAGATAAGAACACTCCTTCCAACAAAATTGAAAGTTCTCATAAAATTCCCTTGAGGAAGAAAAGAAAAAACATTGTGCAAGAAGAGGAGGGACCTCGAGGAGAAAGTGATATCCATGACCTCTCCCTCGAGGATATGGAACTCGAAATTGACATGGAGAAAGTGTTCCCCAACATCGACCAACTAGAGAACACTTCTCACCAGAACCCCGCAGATGGAAATAATTGAGATCGAGACCTTCGACGAAGAAGAGTCTTTTTCATTTCAGAGCGTTGTTTTTTACAGCGAATCCAAAAATTTGATTATTGAGAAAAGAGATGTAAAGAATAAGGGGAAATATCATTCAAATATTAACCTACGGAACATGTGGCCTTCCCAAATTTCCCATATACACTGAGAAACTAGAGATGCTCTAGAAAATTCTATTTGAGGCCTTGAAGCAGAGAATGTCAGGTTAAAGGAGCGAATCAACGAATTGGAGGAATATTTAATGACCCTTCCAGTACTTGCTAGTCCTTTAACAATGATCGAGCCTATAACACATGTGGAAAAGTTAAAAGGATCGAAAAGCCTTCTCACATCATCCTGAGGTTATGTGGAAAAGAATATCAAGAAAATAATGGAATTAATAACAGAGGCTTAGGATATGTCAAAGAGCATGGTCTCTTTTGGAACGAGAGCACATGATTTTCATGAATATCTGCAAGCAAATTTGAAAAACGAGGAAGGTTTCTACCTTGATGCGGTTGAACCATTTGGTGTTAAAGTTACTAATATGACAAAATTGAGAAGAAGAGAGGAGGATCTCCCTTCTCCAAACCAAATAAAACCATTGAATGCGTGCTGAAAGGAAAAGGTAAAAAACATGAATGGTATTGTCCAAGCATGCAACCGGGCCATAACTAGAAGAGAGGAATTATTCATGAAGCTAACTGAGATAGATCTAGTTGGTAGCACCAATGAGGTCCAAGACCCAAAATTGATACTCAAATCATTTTTCTTAACCAAGGAAGCATTTGATGAACAATTTTATATATTTAAAGGGTTGTCATTTGAAAAATTATATGGCATTCTTGAATATGGTGAAGATGACGTGTAAAACTGGCTAGTTGATTATTCGATCAAAAATCAAGATATTGAAGAAACATTTCGTAACATTTCTATTGATCTAAGGGACTTGGAAGGTGAACTCTTCAATATAAAAATCCAACATGAAATCAATGTGGCGCCAATGAGGAGCTACATCGAGAAGTGGCTCAAAAAGGTTGTCGACAAGCTCACCAATGAAGGGCAAAGGATGGTAGAGACGGTTCCTATAATTGCCAAGGAGAGACATAAAAAGGACATCATTGAGCAAGTGACAAACCATTAGATACCATCATAGTAAGTTCATACTGATCACATTTTTTTGTCTCTATCAAGCTCTTCATCCAGTTACTCCACCTCTTTAAATAGAAATCTTTAACCAAAGGCTAATCTTTTCCTTTTTTTTTCTTCTTTCTAGGTCTTGTTGCCTTCTGTCGCTCACTTTATTCTTTCTATGAACTTCATTCTTATACATATTTTCTTTATGGTCTGCTGGAGCCCCAATCCCAGTCATTATGAAAAACACATTTTAAGTTTAGAGAATATGTATTGAACTATATATTTTTTAGAAATTCCGAGTTATTTTGGGAACAATATCGACTATACTTTATAACCTGGTTTTTTTTCTTCTGAATATAAAGTATTTGAGTTTTATCTATCGTTATCTCCATTTGAGCTTCCCATGTACTACTTTGTTAAAGTTCTCTTATGCATGGAAATCATTTTCTTTTAGTTTTTATGTGATCATAAATCTTTAGCCCTACTATGATGGATGTGAGGAATTTTTTTTTATTTGTTTTAAATGTATGAATGTGTGTGTTTCCTGGTCCATTCTTAGGAACTCTCTTTTTAAAAGAAAATAAAAGTATTTTATGTTTTCTGTTATATCTATTTTAATTTCTGTTGACAAACATATTATAAAAGTCCCACATTTTATAAATCTCGAACATAGGAGTACCACCTCTATAAAAACGTAGGAGGATTCACATCCTCGTGAGGTTATCATTTCAGTCCTAATGGATTCAAGCATCAACATTTTTGGCGAACATATTGGGGACATGAACTAAAAATTCAGAACCTGGACCAACGTTTTGAAGGAAATATATGAATTTACCCCAGGGTAACCAACCCCATTTATAAATTGGTCTGAATAATCAACGAAGCATTTTGCACTAGTTGTATAATCTAGTAATATCAAAAGCCCAGACTTGAGAAGATTTAGAAGAGTCCTGGCAGATCTTAGTCCAAGAAGAAGAGAGAAATTCTCTGAAGACAAAGGAGAGAAGAATGACAAGATCGAAGAAATCAAAGATTGGCTAGAGCAGCACAAGAAAAAGGTTGATATTGACGCTGGATGAATACAAGGGACCCATCACCCGAAGTAAAAGTAAACAACTCTATGTCCCTAGAAGTGAAAATTTTGATTCTGAAACCTCCTCAAAAATGGAAACAAGAGACGAACCTCCCCAAATCGATCATCATGAGGAGAGACAAGGAGGCAAAAGAGATGCTGCAAGAAACCAAGGAATCCCAGGGTTTGGAAATAGAAGGAGGGTGAGAGATTCCCCTCTTAATCTCATGGGTGAACAACATGAACTCCCAGTTCTACCAAAGGGAACCTTGAAGGAATTTTCTAGAGATGGGACAATCGATGCAAAGAGGAATTTTCATTTATTTCTTGACGTTTGTGACTTCCATCAAGTTGAACATGATGACTTCATGGTGAGATTATTTTTGCAAAATTTATCAGAAAGAGCTTATGAATGGTATACAACATTGACCAGTAGACCCATTTTCTCGTTTAATGACCTCGAAGTTATGTTCCTAAATATGTTTCCCCCCCCAATTTCCTACCATACCCTCCTCACAGACTTCACCCAGATTGAGTTAAGGAAGAACTAAAGGATACGAGATTTTAGTCTCAGGTTCAACAATAATTTGAGTAGAATCCCAAAAGACAAAAGACCAAATGACCCGGTGTTATAACCCTAAATTGCTCCATACATGCATACCTAACATTTGGCCCTCTTACTTGATATTTTTTCCAAGCCATCACTGAGTAGCTCTTCTTAAAAACTCATTTTTGGAAGATGTATGTGCCCTGCACCACTACTGCCCACATACATACGCTTGTTTCACCACTACAGCCCACGTACGTACACTAGCTGCACCATTAAAGCCCGCATATACTTGCAAAAATTAAAAATTTGCAAGGAATTCGTTGAGATTACGGGCTATTGGGTAGTTTCCCAACTGTTCCACCGCCTATATCCCGTCACCCAACCGAATAACCATCCTTTTGTCATATAAAAGGATGTGTTGGGGTCTCATTCCCAGTATAATCATAAGAATAGTGAAACTATGCCCGTTTCACATCCCTTCCTTGCCCCAAGCATTTGCAGCCTAGTTGTGAGAATTGCATCAGAATTCCCCATTTTGTCCTTTTTCCTCCATCATAAGCCCATTCCATTTCCCAAGAAGAAGGTTGAGAGAAGAAAGATACATGGAGGTGCACTTGGAGCTTGGTGAAGAGGATCCCAGACCAAGTTTGTGGAGCAGTCGTTGACCTTGTTATAAGTAATCATTGTTATATCAATAAAAGAAATACTTTTCCTGTCCTAAAATATGATGTGTCAAATGTTTGCCCTTTTATTTATGTTTTATTCTAACATCTAACCCATGATTTATATATGAAATGCATGTTTGTAGTTTCTTGTTTATCTGTTTGTGAATGCAGGCCAACCTTGGGAGGAGGTTTGCAGTCAACAAAGCTATCAAGCATGAGAGGATTGACACCAGACGCAGAGTAAAAGGTACAATTACTTGATCCTTCTCATTTTGTCTTTCATGTATGAGTCTAAGATACGTTTGGGGTAGTTAGAAGAGTAGGAGACTTTTACACGGTCATCGATCTGCCTACATTGTAAACCCTGGTGTAGCCATAAGGGGGTTTTTCTCGCTAGCAGAACTGGAGACCATACTGGGGAAGCCTCTAGGGTTTTAGGGGATTTTTTGGGTGTTTGATTGGTTTTATACCTTTAGAGTTTATTTTTTAGTTTGTTGAGTCTTTAACAGATTTTGGTTACCTGTTGGTACCATACTAATTCTCCCTGCCCTGTCAGTCTGTATGTTTTACTTTTTTTTTTAAGAAGTACAGAGGTGTACGTGGCGTATTGTCGGTCAGCACACGTAC
Source organism: Picea sitchensis (assembly GCA_010110895.2). Lineage (NCBI taxonomy): Eukaryota > Viridiplantae > Streptophyta > Pinopsida > Pinales > Pinaceae > Picea > Picea sitchensis. Next base: position 119,099 of record SNQJ01S0104076.1, on the reverse strand, counting down.
ATACGTGCCCTGCTTTATAGACAGCCCACGTATATACGCAAGCTACTTAAGTGTCAGTAGCGTGCCTATGTCAAGAAATTTGTTTTTTTAGGAAGAGGCAGTTAACCTCTTCCCTGATTGAAGTTTTACTTATCAGGGTTTCTTGATTAAGTGCAGTGTCTCTAGTTTTTACAGTCGAAGCCTATGTTGGAAGTCAATTTGCTTATCTTTTTAAAATATTTCTTGTGTATACTTCGAAAGGGTTTTAGGCAAGTCTTTGAGTTTTGTTGATCAGCCTGTTTGGTGTCTTTAGTGACTCCCTGCGATCCGCAATGGGCTAGAGGTTAGTTTTCAGTCTTGTCTTGTTTTTTACTTTTTCCCCTTTCGCTTGCTTTAAAGAAAAGAAAAAGAATTTATTTCAAGTTTCTTGTTTGAAGAATAAAAAAAATATATAGAAAAAGATTTCATTTCTTAGTTTTGGTTAAGTAGTTGGGTTAGTTATTTTGCTTGTTAGGAAAAAAGAGCTATTTTCTTAAGTTCTTTAATGATTGCTTAGAACATAAAGTAGCTCGTAGTCGAGCGAAATTTTGTTTTAGGTTTTCCTTTAAAAGATCTTAGAAAAAGTTAGTTATGAAAAGTTGGTTAAAGAGTTAGTTGCAAATATTTATTGTTAACTAGAAGTAATTTTTCTTTTAGTTTGATTTATTTCTCCTCTTTTTCGTCTCCCAATACACATCACTAGTTTCACTGCCATTTCCTTGAGTTAAAAAAAGCCATTTAAAATAAACGCTAATTAAAATCAACTAGACTTTATGTTTGTAGGGTCAATCAACTAGTTTAGGCTAGAGCCTTGAATTAGGTTGGAGAGGAAACACTTCAAGGCTTATAAACAAACATTGGAGTTAGATCTAGGGAGTGTAAAAAGTCCAGTAAACATGAAAGTTATCTGGGACCCCCCTCTAACACAGGAGCTAAACATGAGGTCGTGTGCGGAAAGGTAGTGGAGATAACCCCTCAAAATCCAGACCAAGCGTAGTGGGGAACACATATTGAGGACTTGTCGTGGGATACTGTCGGTTGCATTTTCCTACGGAGCTTCGTGGACCCCGAATTCATTCGAAATCCTCAGTTATCTTCCAGACCACTTGCTTTCAATACCCTTGGTAGGTTTTGGGCTTGTCACCCTACTCATTGTGGTCCACTCGACTATCGACTGTACCCGCCTAGTGACTGTTCACGATCTAGCAACTTAGTTGCATTTATTTTAGGGACTTACATAGGTGATTGCGAGGTATACCATAGTACCTAGGGAAGACGTCAGGCCACGCTTTGCAGATTATACTCGGAGGGTGCTTCCCTATTTCTTCTGGCACTTGCACCGGTAAGTTTCTCTAGTGTTGGCTAGCGTAACTATTCTTCCAACTAGATAGTGTTTTGCTTGCTTTATCTTGTAGGAACTTTTCTAGTGTGTGCTTGGTTTTCAACATTAGTCAAAAGCCTTACTATGTCATTGATATTTTCACAAATTGGAAGATCAAGAGCTTCGTCAGTCATGAAGGCTTCAGGGCCTGTTGCATGTTACATTGAAGCCACCACCGCCACCATTACAATGAAGACTTGAGCAGCAAGGGTCATTTGAAGCAATTGGGCCACAGGAAACTGTGCCCAAGCCATCCCCGAGAGGAGAACACTCGAATCCAAAGGAACCGACTTTTTCTAACCCTGGAGAAGAATCTCTCGGGCCGTTTAACCCTCTGATCACTAACTTGTTGGTGCCACTTTTGATACAAGTTTCCCCTCCAAGGGTAACACATCACGAGCATTAGATAGTCTTGCAAGCAACAATGGAAGAAAATGTTGCTACTTTGTCAGGGAGTTCTCACACTCCCTCAATGGATGCCACCACTGGGGGCATCCTGCCTCCTAACGCACCTTTGTCAGTCCGAACCACAATGGTCTTGACCACCTCTACTTTGGGAAATGGTTTGATTCCATCTATGGCGACGATCATTGCTCCATTCACACAGAGTGCGACGGTCCCTCCATTTTCATACGGGATGCCCGACTTTGATATGAACTTTGTCCTCACCTACTCCACCCTACAGACCATGGGTCTGGGGGTAGGGAGCTCAAATTCTCCTTTACTAGGGTCCATGGAAGGCACCTCAACCCCCTATAATGATATCCCTTATGATGAGGGTCATATAACTCCTTCATCCCCCTCGCTCGACGATGCTCCCTAGCAACCCGTCGGGCCAAACATGAACTACAGCTTGTTCAGAGCATGCAGTCTAGGACCTTCTTCCTACACCATGTCGATGGGTTCAATGTCATTCTCTTTGTTTGACAAATTTGGTAATAAATCTTTCTCGTCAGCTATCGTCTCGGTCGGGGGAAACCCTGTTTTTGGACAACAGAATCCTGTGCATGGTACTATTCCTACACAGGGGGAAAACACAGGAGTCTTCTCCTCACAAGGACTTTGGAATCCATGGAAGGGATTAGTTCCCTCATCAGAGATGTCGACTGAGGGAAACCCCTTCCATGGTCAATGGAACCCCAGGCAAGGCTCAATACCTATGCCCATCGGATCGACAGAGGGTAAACCTTTCCAGAATATTTGGAACACAACATAGGGAGCAATCCCTGCCCAACCCTCAACGTCCAATTATGGGAATTAGCTAATGATATCCCAACAAACACAGTATCCATATGTTGGCCAAGGCCATGGTATTTACCAGAACCCTAGTCAGTAGCCCAACTTTTCCTGGCAACCTGGTGCCAGTCAAACTCCAAGCTCCTTTCTTCCTATACATAGTCAACAACCCAAGCTACCATTTCTAGATACGTTACATTTTACAGACTTGTCAAGGTTGTTAAATGACCCAATTTGTCACGATCCTCATTGGCCTCCCATGCTGACTAAGTTGCCCTCGAAAATTATGAAGTTCGAAGGCAAGCATAGAGAAGATCCAGGTGATCAAGTGGCCACTTTCCACTTATGGTGCTCGTCAAACCTGCTGCGAGACAACTTTGTACAGTTGTTATTGTTTGAATGCACTCTTATTGGGGGTGCTGCGAAATGGTACATCGAGCTCGACCACTCAAGATACTCTTACTTTAGCGATTTGGCAATGGTTTTCCTAAACCATTTCCAACTACTTGTGAGATATGATGCTGACACCGAATTGTTGGCCAACTTTGAGAAGAAAAAGGTCGATCATATCTTGGATCACATACGAGAATGGCAACATCGGAAGAGTTTGATAAAAGTACAGGCCCACCGACTTTCATGCTGGAGTGGTTCATCAAGTCCTTGGTACCTCAGTTATCCAAGGACGTTGCAACGTCTAGAGTGTTTTCAGAGGAGGAGATGATAATGAGAGCACAACAGCTCAAACTGATATACTCTTAGTCTAGCCTACTCTATGAGATTTTTCCAAATGCACCATGGTCCATCCTTGACAAGGCCAGACACAAGTCAATATCACATGCTGATGGTATAGTTGGTTCAGCACAAACAAATCCCATTGATCAGTTGTCAAATCAATTGCAGCAATTGTCGATACATAAAACAATGACCAACCAAACCTCTGGTTGGTTTCTCCCCCTACTCAGATGTCGGATGTACACAGTGTGCAGTTGACGAACCCAAAGACCAACTAGTGGCCTGAAGGGAAGAAAAAAAAATGAAACAAGAAGGGTGAGGGGGATAAGAAACCCAACAACAATTCTAGTAGGGGAAACACGGAGAAGAGAAAGTTGAAGTATCCATGTAACCTTTGCATGGAAGACCATCTGACTCACTTGTGCCCTCGGCTTGCGGAGGCCCATAAGTTATTAGCACAACAACAACCTATTGTGTTAATGAACCCATTTCCACATGGGAAAATTTTGACTCAAGCCTCTTTGAGTGCGGATGGGGGTAGTCAGGGACCCTCTCCATCTTCTAGTTATCCCTTGGTCGTGAACATTTATATGATGAAAGGTGACACTTACATAGAAACTAGGGCACACGATTACGGAATGTAGGAAATTGTTGAAAAGGGTAAGGAAGTCGCAAACCCGTCTGTTCCTCTCCAGATTGAGAAGACGATGGTTAAAACAATGACATGCATACTGAAAGGGGCATTCAAGATATATTCGCATAATCCAAACGTGAGGACCGCCCATAATTACTATGTGGTGGAGGATTTGTCACAAACCCCTTGCGCGATGTATGCTTTGGAGGTCCTCCAGAGCTGCCCTTCGCAGAGAAAGGCTCTGTTGTCCACTTTGGGATCTGCTAAGACCTATAATCCGGGAATGATCATGCTTGATATGACCGACTTGAAACCTTGTCTCCCTTACCATGTTGTGTTTTAGATAGTAGTGGCTCACCCCACGAAATATTTACTCAAAATATTTTCCGTACGGTGGTTGATGAGGGAACCTCAACATGAGTGATGTCGTTAGCATGTTGGAAGGCCATTGGCCAACCTGTTTTGTCTTCATCACCTACTCTTCTTACTACTTTTGACGGTCATTCTTTCAGACCACATGGAATCATCCCCTCTTTCCCTGTGCAGTTGGGAGGGAAGACCGTGTGTGTCGAAGTTGAAGTGGTCATTGTGCCTCTCGATAAAAACCTATTGTTAGGAAGGATTTGGACGTATGCAATGCATGCAGTGGTTGCCACATTTTTTTGGGTCTTATTGTTTCCACATGAGGTTCGAATCGTAACCATTGACCAGTTATCCTTCTCCCGGCTTGACCCTTCATCGGGGGCATCCACGGTCCCGATGATTAATAAACCTCAGCTCAATGTCATCAATGTAGGAGTTGGTTTGTGCCCACCTTTGATGGGTACTTTTGATTACCCACCCCCCTTTGGTGATTTCTAGTTTATATCGGTTGCCCCCGACCAGCCTAGGGCTGAAATCTTTCAAGTGTCGGCGTTCTGTACAACTTACTTTAACGATCTGTGGACTCTTCCTTCCCCATCAGCTCTGATGGAAGGGATAGGGCATCTTGTCATGGCCATACCCTTTTCTGCGATAGAATTTTCATACAGTATTGTCCAACAAGCTTCGACCAACCCCGATCCGACTCCCACACAAGACTTAGATCCAGTTCTTGAGCCTATTTGTGCTCAAGGTTCCCTCGCCACTACTAATTCTTTAGACTTGGTCTTTCCATCTGATGAGGTGATTATAAATGCATTGACTGATCTGGATAGACCCTGGGATGGTCTCCATCATGGATGTTATTTCCTCCCAGAGTTAAGAAGAATATAGGTAGGTGAATTCATGTTGACTATGACTGGAGATAGGTCTTGTCCTATTAATCCTCTGGCTACACACGCAGTTTATGTCGAGGGTAATATTGAAACTGTCATTGAAACAATACCTATTGACATCTCCAAAACCCATGGAATCATGGAGAATGTATCTGTCGAAGTAGACTGCTCCCCCGAGGAAATTTGGATCTATACAAATTTATTTAAGGAATTCTGCAACGTTTTTTCCTGGTCTTATGAGGAAATGCCATGCATTGATCCAAGAATCATCAAACATGAGATAATGACTTATCTTGACACCAAGTCAGTTTGAAAGAAGCTTCATCCGGTAAATCCTCAGAAAGAGGCAGCTATTAAGGCTGAAGTAGAGAAACTTCTCAAAGCCAGTTTCATCTACCCCGTTCAATTGACTCAATGGGTGTCAAATCTCGTTCTGGTCAACAAAAACCAGGGTATGATTTACGTGTGTATGGAATTCTGTGATTTGAACAAGGCCTGTCCAAAGGATAATTTCCCCACCCCATTCATTGATCATATTTTCAATGAATGCACAAGCTGTGAGGTATTTTCTTTCATGGATGGTTTTTTGGGATACAACCAGATACATATCAAACCCGAAGACCAACATAAAACAACTTTTATCTGTCCGTGGGGAACATTTTCTTATCGTAAGATGCCTTTCGGCCCAAAGAATGCTGGAGTGACTTTTCAACGGGCCATGTCTTTTTCTTTCCACGACCTTAGACATATAGTCGAGGCTTATCTCAATGATTTAGCATCATGATCTCATAAGAGAGCTGATCATCCCATGCACCTCCGACTAATCTTTGAGCAATGTCGCTACTATCGGATTCGCTTGAATCCAAACAAATGAAATTTTTGCGTGACGTTGGGTCGTCTTCTAGGTTTCATATTTTTGAGAACATGGATCATGGTCAATCCTCAGAAGGTTGAGGCAATAGTTCAATTTCCTCCCCCATGCACAGTCCCTCAACTTCAAAGATTACAGGGAAAATAGAACTTTCTTCGATGTTTTATAGAAAACTATGTCGAAATCACTAAAGGGTTCATGCGTTTATTGAAGAAGGGAGTCCCTTTCTATGGGGATGAAGCTACTCAGTGCTCTTTTGAAGCATTGAAACACGCCCTCATGTCTGCCCCTTTGCTCCGGCCTCCCAATTATAATAAAGATTTATTATTGTACTTGGTCGCTGCAGAGTCAACCATCAGTATAGTCTTGGTTCAAGAGGATGATATGCTCGAAGAGCATGTGATTTATTACCTGAGACGAGGCCTGGTTGGACCAGAACTCAACTACTCCCATTTTGAGAAGCTTGTGTTGGCAACAATGCATGTTCTCCAGCGGTTCCATCATTATATTCTTCTTCGTAAGACCACCATCGTTTCCGTTGTGAATCCATTTCAATACGTGTTGACACGACGTGTCATCGGTGGAAAGATTAGTAGATGGATTGTTATCCCTCAGGAATTTCACTTGGATTTTGTTTCCGTGAAATCCAAAAAGTCATTGGTCTTTGCGGAACTTATCTCGAAACTTTCGGTTGAATCAGGTGATGTTACACCCGAAGAATCACTGATTAAAGGAGATATTTTTCTGATTTCATCTTCAAACCCCTAGTATGGAAATATACTAGTCTATCTCTAGACTTTGAAGTGCCCCACCTCTGCTTCTCTCAATGAGCGTCGACATATACGCCATTAGGCATGAAACTATCTCATACTCGATGACACTTTGTATCATCGAGGTGTATATTGCATCCTTCTTTGGTGCCTCATCCATGAAGAAGCGGAACTCGTTCTTAACGACTGCCACACTGGAGCATGTGGTGGTCATTTGTTTGGGTTGGAAAAAACCCAAAATATTCTATGAGCCGGTTACTTTTGGCCGACGTTAATAAAGGATTGTGTTGAATCGGTCAAGAAGTGCCACCCGTGTCAGATCTTATCTTGGAATATGAGGGCACATCCTGCTCCCATGTTTCCCGTCATTACTGTTGGTCCCTTCACCAAGTGGGGGATTGATTTCAATACATGCCACCCGGCTTCAGCCAGGTGGCATCGTTATATCATCGTAGTGGTAGACTACTTCAGAAAGTGGGTTGATGCTATGCCAACATTTAATAATGATGGTAAGACAACATCTCTCTTTATTTTCAACCAGATAGTAGCAAGCTTCGACATCCCGAAGGAGATTGTCACTGACCATGGAAGTCACTTTCAGAACAAAATGATGTCTGAGTTAACATCAAATCTTGGGTTGAGGCAAGAGAATTCATCACCCTACTACCCAAAAGAGAATGGTTAGGTGGAAGCTGTGAATAAGTCCCTCAAGACTATTCTACATCGAACGATCAATTCTGCCAAGTCAAATTGGCATTTGATGTTGTCCTCGGAATTATGGGTCTACCGAATGTCTGTAAAGACTACCACTGGTTTCTCACCTTTTAAACTCGTTTACAGGCTGGAAGCAGTCTTTCCAATAGAGTGTCAGATCCCATCTCTAAAGTTGGGAGTAGAGTTATTACCAGACACTTCACCGTTTGAGGAACACTTATTATATCTCGAGCATCTCGATGAGCAACGCCGTGATGAAGCCTCGGCCAATGAGGCTCACAAGCAATGAGTCAAGTGTCGATATGATTAGTTCATTCATCCTCAAATTGTCTTCGAAGGAGACCTTGTCCTAGTCTACGACCAAGACAAGGATCCCCTGGGGGCATGCAAGTTCAAACCCATGTGGTTCATACCTTTCATTGTGAAGGAGGTTTTAAATAAGGGTGCTTATCGTTTGGTTGAATTTGAGGGAAAGTATTTGGTGGAGCCTATAAATGGGCTCTACCTCAAGAAGTATTACTCGTAGGTTGGTCTCATGAGTGAATTATTGTACATATGTATATTTCTTATACAGTTAGTTTTTTTCTTTTTGTTTTATGGACGTGTCGTTATTCATGTCATGTTTTTCACTATGGAAAATGTCAATTGAATCATAGGTGTTTGTTGTGTTCACAGACGGCGCTAGTCGACAGAATCAGAGGCATACTTCTGCAGCTTGGGTGATTTTCACGCCTCAGGGCCATTTGCTATCTTTTGGAGGTATCTTTCTAGGTGACACCAAAAACAATGTCGTCGAGTATAGTGCAGTGATAGAGTTGCTTCGTGACGCTTTGTCACATCGTATCTGTCACCTCCGGGTCTACTTAGATGCATAGTTGTTTACGTCCCAGTTAAATGCGACTTACCACATTTATGATCATACTTTACATCGACGATTCCTTATGATACGTCTCTTAGAATGTTTCTTTGATTACATTACGTACATCCATGTTCCTAGGATATTAAATCAAATGACAAATACTCTAGCTAATCAAGTATTGGATTAGCATATTGCACACATATAAAAAGAAGCACACACATACACATGTACATACATTTGTAAATAAATGTGACCCATAAGACATAAAGATGTAAATACACACACACACACACACACACACACACATATATATATATAAATGTTAAAGTACATTGGTGGGTACGAACGCCTCAAAGTATATGTCTGGTATACATCACGGGCTTATGCCCTGAGAAATATACAAAGAGTGCCCTCGACACATAAGAGGTCCATCCTATCTAAGCACGGGGCCTGTTGGCCCTGTCGTAGTGAACAACGACGTTCGCCAAACACCGAAAGAGTTGGACCCAAGTCTATGGAACCCCAACTACGTGAGGTTGCATCAATGGTGGGAGATCCTCGATCTAATCCATGGGAACTGCACAGGTGAGTGTTGTGAGGTTCCTCTCCACCTGTCTCAAAACTCTCTTAGCCTCTCCAGCTGGAGATCCCCCTGCTGCTACTGCTAGTTCGATGGCTACTGCTGGTACTGCCTCTGGTCAAGGACGTCGCCTGGTCCTCGAGAATTTTGTTGGATGCACCGGTCCCACATCTGTACATAACAGATACATATTTGTCAGATACTCTGGTACATATAAAAGTGATATATATGAAAAGAAACTAAAAATTAAATAACTTTAAAAACACATGTACCCATCTCTCCTAGCTCCTCTCCAAGAGGTATGGACATGTCCGAATCCCTGGAAAAATTGATTCTAGCATAGGGGTAGTCCTCTTTTCCTAGAATCTATCGTTCCCACCAGTCATAAAATGTGTCGTTGAAGGCCTTTATGGCCCTACCTCCCCCCTATCCCAGCAACAATGTTGCCCATCTACACAATGGTGGGAAGGAGGCCACATGCCCCCACACTGTCTCTCATGGAATAAGGTTGGGTACCCTCTCAAAGAAGAAATAGCACAAAACAGTACCAAACCCAAAGTTTTTGTTACTCCACCCTCGACACTCTATGATCTGCCTCTTCATGCAATCAAGCATGGTCATGCTCCAGTCGAATACTCGTGCATTTTAAGCATTGCATCGCACAATAGATGTGCACCCAAGAGGCCTGATTTAAGGTCACGGATCTAGTCATCTGCTCGATAAGAAAAATTATCACCTTCAGTGATAGGTTGGTAATCTTGTGGATGGGCACCTGAGAAACTACTTTCTCAGTTTCAACCTCGCAATGCATTCTGATGAGCTCGCCGACGTTATGGGGCCTAGGGGGAAATGAACACAAGTTGAATGGTTCCCCTCTCCTCGAGAGGCTAGTCAAAAAGTATATATCCTCATTCATTGGAGTCAATGACTTCCCCTCAAGCATAAATGCCTCAGCGTCAGGATGCCAATAATCCACTAAAACATTCAACAGCCTGGGTTGTGCCCTCATGAGTGGACACTGATAGAACTTCCATAACCCGCATTGTTTCAATGCGGTGATAGTAGTAGGGTCATCATCAACCAACACATCGATCTCCTTGTGTTCCCTCTCCCTCCAGTGGACATACATCCTATTACATGACAAGTTCAAAGGGAGTTAGCTCTTGCATATTCATTTTTTCAATGCTTTTAAGGGTGTACGTAGGTTGTTTTGGACACAGTCGCATACATCCTATATACTTTTAATACAAATTATGTATTGCCTGGATTCTCCTGATCTAACAATTATATGCCACTGTTAAATAAATAATCGCTTCTGCAAACTTCTTGGAGAATTTAAAACACGATCGCCAAATGCAATATCAAAAAGAAATATCAATCGCACATAACAAAGATGTTTTACTGGGAAATCATAAAGCTAAAAAAACCACTATCATATATTATGTATATCATGGATCATGAAACAATCTCATACAAAACTCTAATCCAAGAGATCTCAGTACAATACAATCATCTCACACTGTCATACAAAAATCAACAAATACATGTGCCACTTCTCTGCCTCCAGACAACCTGCCTCCTCTGCGCAATCCCTGCAATGGAATGACCTGCAAATGAATTTTAATTCCTCTTGCCTAGGTTGCACATTTCTCATGGGCACATCCACTATGTGTGTGATTGCATGAGTGCACTTCACTCAAATCACAATTGATAGCCAAAATATCCCTTTCACTTGTTATCTCAACTGGGTCTTCACTGGATCTGACATGCATGTAGTTAACAGTGGTAAATCTTTAGTTGCATGTGAAATCATTGATTTTGAATTAATTAACAATTAATTCATTGAACTCTCACTAGTGTAAGTTTAGTTACAACTAGTACAACTAAGCTTAACTCACTTAACTGAGTTAAACTACTTCACATCTCACATAACTACACTTATAACTTTGTTACAACTCCAAGCCACTTAGTTACAACTAATTCGACTTCCATGTCCCACCAGTCAATCTTTGAACTCAAATTTCCTATAGCTAACTGATTTTCCATTTTAGTTAACTATTTTCAAGTAATTATGAGATAATAGATTAATATTTATTATCCAATTTATTTAAGGGAAAAATAAATTAGACACACATTTCTTGTTGACTTTTCAACACTCCCTCTCAACAAGAAAGGGATTATCCTTCACCCCAATCTTGTCTCTATGGTATTTGAATTTTCTCCTGGTGAGCACCTTCGTTAGAATGTCTGCATCCTGATCTTCCATAGGAATGTACTAAAGCAACGTGATCTTACGCTTCACACAATCTCTGAGATGATGATACCGGATATCTATATGCTTAGATCTATCATGAAACATAGGATTAATCGAGATTTTAATGCAACTCTGATTATCACAATGAATCACTGTCGGATCTAAATGAGAACCAAACAAACCAAGCAATATCTTTCTCATCTAGATAGCCTCACATGCAACTTGAATTGATTCCATGTATTCCACTTTTGCTGAACTGAGTACCATGGATCTCTATTTCCTACTGTACTAAGAAACAGTTGTAGATCCAATCCTAAAGATCCTCCCTGATGTGCTCTTTCTGTCCATTGGGCTGCCCGCCCAATCTGCATCCATGAAGCCATGCAACTTCACCTCATCTGCCTGTCTATACCATAAGCCATACTTAGATGTGCCCCTCAGGTATCTCAGGACATGCTTACCTGCCTTCCAAAAGAGCTTGGTAGGCTTAACCATTGCTTGACTCAGTTGGTTAACCGTATAGCAAATGTTTGGTCTCATGTTCACTAGATACATTAGCGTACCCACTAACTGTCGATAGACAATAGCATCCACTATCTCTCCAGAACTAGCATCCTCTTTCCTCTAGTTTACTGGAAGAGGAGTATCCATGGGTTTCCATCCCTCCATGTGAAACTTACCTAGTATCTCCCTTGCATACTTTCCTTGAGACACAAAAAGTTCACCATCTCGCTGCCATATTTCCAATCCAAGGAAATAATGAAGGAGACCCAAATCCTTCATCTCGAACTCCTTTGCAAGGTCCTCCTTGAATGACTGTATCGGCTTCTCATCACCAGTCAGTATTAAATCATCAACATAAAGAACAATAATTAAAATATTACCCTCCACCACAATTTGGTATAGGTTTGCATCCGCTTCACTTTTGGTGAAGCCCAGTCCGGTGAAATAGCTATCTATCCGAGTGTACCACGCACGGGGTGCTTGCTTCAGCCCATACAATGCTCTCTTGAGTCTGCACACATGCGACTCCAAGTCAAAGGTCTCAAAACATTTTGGTTTCTCATTGTACACTTCTTCCTCAATGATCCCATTGAGAAACATAGTTTTTACATCCATCTGATGAATGCGCCAGCCCATCTGCGCTGAGAGTGAAAAGATGGATCTTATGGAAGAGTACCTTGTGACAAGTGAAAAGGTCTCATCATAATCTATCCCCTCGATCTGTGAGAAGACCGGGGCCACAAACCTAGCCTTGTATTTCTCTACACTCCCATCAGAAGCTTGCTTTACCTTGTAGATTCATCTTGAACCTACCATTGATTTATCGACCGATCTTGGGACAATTTCCCATGCACTGTTTTTGACAATGGAGTCATATTCCTCCACCATAGCATCAACCTAAGTGGGATCCTACACAGCTTCCTGAAAGGAAGATGGTTCAATCACAATACATTTTCTCATGAGAGCCATGTATCCAGTAAATCTATCAAGAGATTGTCTCTGTCTGCACTGTGAAGTAGGAGCTCCTACATTCTGTGCAACATCTAGTCTCAATCTATCAACTTTTGTGGTGCGCTTTTTTCCATTTCTGATGGATGGCTCTGCTTGAGTGGCTTCCTCCACTCCATGAACCTCCTCATGTGGTTGATCCACATCTTGAGACTCATCTTTGCAAACCAACAGTTCCTCCTTTGCATGCAAGTCTAGCTCCCTCTCAAGCGACAACCGCATGGCTTTCCCCTCATCTAATTTTATATCCCGTCGCATAATAGTCATCTTACTGTTAGGAAAATACACACAATAATTATGGGGTGTTTCATTGTACCCCACAAATATCCCAACTTCAGTAGTCGATTCCATCTTCTTCCTGGCATCCTTGGTCACATGCACATAAACAGATGAGCAAAAAATCTTAAAATGAGAAACATCAGGTTTCTTACCAGTGAAATCTTCTTCAGGTGTACTCATGCCAGGTACTCTATGAGGACAACAGTTTTGCACATAAACCACATTATTTCATGCTTCCACCCACAAATGCATTGGTAGGCCCTAATCATGCAACATCGCTCGTGCTACACCCACGATCGTTCTGTTCTTCCTCTCCGCAACCCCATTTTGTTGTGGGTTATGAGGCGCTATGAGTTCTCTTTGAATTCCTTCTTTGCTGCAAAAGTCTTTGAATTCATTAGAGATGTATTCTCCACCATTATCGCTCCTTAGAGCTTTCACTTGATTCCCCGACTCTTTCTCCACCAATGCTTTAAACTCGCAGAACTTTGAGAATGTTTGATCCTTCTTCTGCATGAAGAAGATCCAACATTTATGAGAAAAATCATCAACAAAAATAACATAATACTTATGTTTTGTTGTTGAAGCAACTGAGAATGGTCCACACACGTCTATGTGAACTCTCTCTAGGATCACCGAAGCACAGTTCTCCTTTTCATAAAAGGTGGAATTTACACACTTCCCCATGGTGCAACCCTTGCAGTGATCTAATTGAGCAAGTGTTCCCATTGGAAGTCCAGTAGATATTTGATGCATGATTTTCAGGGCTCCATGATGAAGATGGCCCAATCACTTATGCCATAATTTGCCCTCATCTCGGCTCACAACTTTTTCTGCCTTGCCCATCATGGCAACACAACCATCTACCTCTAGCTTGTAGATATTCTTAACTCGAATCCCTATCCTCTTGACTTGACCGATTGTTTTATGTCACAGAAAATCTTTTCCATCGCTGAAAACAACATCATAGCCTTTGTCCTCCAACATTGCGACTGAGACCAGGTTTTTCTTCAGACGTGGAACATGCATAAATATTTTAATTGAAATGGTTTACCTGAATCCCTCTGAAAAGTAATGGAACCAATGCCAATTACATTGTATCGTCCATCGTCACCCATATCTATATGCATTTTGAGATCTTTCTCCTCCAAGTCACTGAAAAGATCCTTATCTCCCATCATGTGGAAGGAAGTGCCACTATCCAAATACCACATCGATCCCAATGCACTTGAAGCCATGCATGCAGTCAAAGAGAAGTCAAGTTCAAATTGTGAGGCAAGGGCCTCACCAGTTGCAACTCCAACAACCTTCTTGTTCTTTTTCTCCTGCGGATAGTTAGTAGCGAGATGCCCATGTTCGTGATAGTGAAAACACTTCACTTTGGACAAATCCAACTTCTTGACTTTAGACTCAGATTTTGAATGGAATTTATTCCCCTTCCCTTTCCTTGCCTTGGAAACCAAAGCACAATCCTCTTCATCATCAAATTTTGATGAAGAGCCATCTTTGATGTTCCGCCTGAACTCCTCCTTCACTAGATCCGACCATAGTCGTTCCCAATCTAGCAATTTTTCCCTTCCATTGATAGAGTCTTGATAACTGTGCCAACTCTTGGGAAGTCCTAGGAGAGACAAGCTCACCAAATCATCATCAATGACTGTCATTCCCACACTCCCCATCTCATCCTGACATTGGACAAACTTCGTGAGATATTTTGGAATGGAGTCGCCCTTCTCCATCTTGATCTTCCTGAGTTTATCTTTGAGCACTAAT
>SNQJ01S0104076.1:90215-104220 GCA_010110895.2 Picea sitchensis | reverse complement strand
CTCAGTACAATACAATCATCTCACACTGTCATACAAAAATCAGTAAATACATGTGCCAATTCTCTGCCTCCAGACAGCCTGCCTCCGCTGCACAATCCCTTCAATGGAATGACCTGCAAATGAATTTGAAATCCTCTTGCCTAGGCTGCGCATTTCTCATGGGCACATCCACTGTGTGTGTGATTGAATGAGTGCACTTCACTCAAATCACAACTGATAGCCAAACTGTCCCTTTGACCTGTTATCTCAACTGGGTCTCCCCTGGATTTGACATGCATGTAGTAACAGTGGTGAATCTTTAGTTGCATGTGAGATCACTGATTGTGAATTAATTAATAATTAATTCACTGAACTCTCACTAGTGTAAGTTCAGTTACAACTAGTACAACTGAGCTTAACTCACTTAACTGAGTTAAACTACTTCACAACTCACATAACTACACTTATAACTCTGTTACAACTTCAAGTCACTTAGTTACAACTAATTCGACTTCCATATACCACCAGTCAACCTTTGAACTCGAATTTCCTATAGCTAACTGATTTTCCATTTCAGTTAACTATTTTCAAGTAATTATGAGATAATAGATTAATATTTATTGTCCAATTTATTTAAGGGAAAAACAAATTAGACACACATTTCTTGTTGACTTTTCAACACATCCGTGGGCAGACTATTTTCTGCCCGCGGATGTACATGGGTTGTCCTTGGACAACCCGTGTACACGTAGGGCCACCCTTTTTTAGGAGGGCGCGCCCCCTCAAAAACTAAAAGAAATGCATAAATGATGAATGGAAATGCAGGAGGGATGAGTTTATACTTACTTGGTCCGAGCGGAAGTTCGTTCGGTCCTCTGAAGCTCCCACAATCAACTCTTTTAGAAAATGGGTCTTTTCTCTTTTTGGTTAATTCTCAATTTGCAATGGTAAAAATGAGTTGTCAGCTTCTATTTATAGACCTTTTTGGCACTTTTTTGAACCCTTTTGTTGTTTTTTATAGCTTGAAAATCATTTAATGCGGTTCTTGAGTTTCTCATTAGATGTTACGATGTACTTCACTTATTGGTTTGAAAAAAAATTTGGGAGATGGGTCACTTTTAAAGGTCCTTTGGTAAAAGTCATTTTTCCAATTTTTTGCATATAAGTTAGGATTCCACCTCCACTTTCTACATCTCATTGTATTTTTCGCTTTGTCATAGGATCGATCCCATCGAAGTGCGACATGTAACCATCTTTGTTGTTTTATAAGTGTCGTGATTAGGTGGTATAACCTACCTTTACATGGATGCCCTATATAGATCCTTGTTGCTTTCTGGTGTCCATGTCGTTGTTAATGACTTTAGGCTCGGGAGTCCTTGTTAGTCCTGTCCTAATTACGAGATTGAACCTCATAAATCTGATGTGTCACCACTCTTGGCCTTACCCTTGGGACTCCCAAAAATGAGCATACTTTGTTGACTTTCAGGCTTTCTTTGAAATCCAAAAGCAACATCCGATGAGACTACATTTATGCTTTTCAATCTTGCTCGGATTAACTGAGAAAAACAACCTCTTGGAGTCTTATTTAAGCCCTTTTTAGACTCTTTTGACCTCACACAATAGGGGGAATCTTTTATAACCCTAAATTTCTCCATACACGCATACTTGACATTTGGCCCTCTTAGTTGCTATTTTTTCCAAGACATCACTGAGTAGCTCTTCTTAAAAACTTATTTTTTGAATATGTAGATACCCTTAACCACTACTTCCCACGTACATATTCTTGATGCACCACTACATCTCACATATGTATGCTAGCTGCACCATTACAACCCGCATATACTTGCAAAAGTTGCAAACATTAAAAAGTTGCAAGGAATTCGTTGAGATTACAGGATATTGGGTAGTTTCCCAACTGATCCATTGCTTATAGCCCATCACCCAACCGAATAACCATCCTTTTTTCATATAAAAGAAGGTGGTGGGGTCTCATTCCCAAGCTAAGCATAAGAATAGTGAAACTCTTCCCGTTTCACATCCGCTCCTTGCCCCAAGCATTTGTAGACTAGTTGTGAGAATTGCATCAGAATTCCCCATTTTGTCCTTTTTCCTCCATCATAAGCCCATTCCATTTCCCAAGAAGAAGGTTGAGAGGAGAAAGATACATGGAGGTGCACTTGGAGCTTGGTGAAGAGGATCCCGGAACAAGTTCATAGAGCAGTCGCTGACCTTGTTGTAAGTAATCATTGTGATATCAATAAAAGAAATACTTTTCCTCTCCCAAAATATGATGTGTCAAATGGTTTCCCTTTTAATTATGTTTTATTCTAAAATCTAACCCATGATTTATATATGAAATGCATGTTTGTAGTTTCCAGTTTATCTGTTTGGGAGGAGGTTTGCAGTCAACGTAGCTATCAAGCGCGAGAGGATCGACACTAGACGTGGAGTAAAGGTACAGTTACCTAATCCTTCTCATTTGTATTTCATGTATGAGTCTGGGATATGTTTGGGGTAGTTAGAAGAGTGGGAGACTTTTACATGGTCATCGATCTTCCTACATTGTAAACCCTGGTGTAGCCATAGGGGGGTTTTCCCGCTAGCACCCAGTCATTATCAGTTTTTATAAGAATGCAATGCCCCTGAATGTGAAATATGCCATCAAAACATCCTAGATGGATACCCTGTAGGAAGCAATGACTAAGGATACTTAGATGGAAGAAATTATGATTGAAATGAGCATTGACCCCGACATTATATTGGGAAGAGTACAAAGACAGATGGGGGGATTGAATATTGATAATCAAGCAGCTTCCAGCTCAATAAGAAACGAAGAGTTTAAAACTTGAGAATCTTATAATCAAATTACAGGAGGAGGATTTTTTAAAGGAACCAAACCTGACCTAAAAGTTGATCCCGTGGCAGCACAAGAAACAAAGCAAATAATTGAGATTGCGTAGATAAATCGAACCGTCAAACAGATGCAGAATGAAATAATCAGGTTGATAAGGGGATATAATTACATCCCAAACCCAAGAATGCCAATTCCCAAACAAAGGAGGAACCCTCCCCCCAAAAACAGAGTGATATTCAAGAATACTGAAGACCCACCGAGACCAAGGGTTCCCAGACAACCCACCCCAAATTCAGTTGTTTTGGATTATATTTGTGACAAGCAATTGACCGAGCAAGAATTTTATTACTTACCTAATGAATCCTCCGAAACAGTGCAGATGGATGGATGCAAGGTGTCCATGTATATATATGAAGAGGGCAACAATGATCCTAACTCACAAGAAAACGTCGCCTAGACAAGAGGATTTGTAAATAGACCAAATGATAAAGGTGACTCTCACAAAGAAAAACAAAAATAAAAACAAATCTAGCATGAAATCAACGTGGCGCTAATGAGGAACTACATCGAGGAGTGGTTCAAAAATTTTGTCGACAATCTCACCAATGAAGGGAAAAGGACGGTTGAGATGGTTCCTATAACTATTGAGGAGAGCCATAAAAGGACATCAGCGAGCAAGTTACAATCCATGAGATACCATCATAGTAAGTTCATACTGATCACATTTTTCTGTCTCTATCAAGCTCTTCATCCAGTTACTCCACCTCTTTAAATAGAAAGGTTTAACCAAAGACGGGTATTTTCCTTTTTTTCTTCTTTCCAAGTCTTGCTTCCTTCCACCTCCCACTTTCTTCTTTCTACGAACTTCATTCATATACATATTTTCTTTATAGTCTGAGGGAGCCCCAATCCTAGTCATTGTGACAAACACATTTTAATTTCAGAGAATATGTATTGAACTATATATTTTTTAGAAATTCCAAGAGAGTTATTTTGGGAACAATCTCGACAGTACTTTGTAACCCACTTTTTTTTTCTTCTGAATATAAAGTATTTGAGGTTGATCTATCGTTATTTCCATTTGATCTGCCCATGTACTAATCTGTTAAATTTCTCTTATGCATGCATATCATTTTCTTTTAGTTTTTATGTGATCAGAAATATTTATCCCTACTATGATGGATGTGAGGAATTTTATTTATTTGCTTTAAATGTATGAATGCGTGTGTTTCTTGGTCCATTCTAGGAACTCTCTTTTTAAAATAAAATAAAATTATCTTTCATTTTTTGTTATATCTATTTTACTTTATGTTTACGGACTTCTTATAAAAGTCCCACATTTTATAAATATCGGACTAAGGAGTACCACCTCTATAAAAATGCAGTAGGATTCACATCCTCGTGAGGTTTTCGTTTCGGTCCTAATGGATTTAAGCATCAACAGGAAGGAAACCCGAAGAAGCAAGCAATATAGATCAAGTAGGATACCGAAGCATGTGAATATTTACCCAAGAGGCAAAAATAGAGACAAGTTGAGGGAAGGAAGAAGCAACGGAGAAAGATGTAGTTATGAAGGAAACCCAAGGCTCTTTTTCAGACATAGAAGAGGAATTGAACCCGTATACGAACTAGGATATGGATTTATAGGAAATTTCAGTAGATCTATCAGCCTTGAGGGAGACCCATGGGGCTCATAAAATCAACAATATCACCATCTCCCAATTGAGGAAGCTTCAGAGAGATTTGGTGAAAGTTAAAGGGGTAGGTACCAGTTAAGATTCAGGAATAGCAGTGCTAGGGAACATCAGAATTAAGACTAATCCCCTTAAGGCCCATAAGAATATCACATGAGAGGAGAAAAATAAAGGGAGGAAACCATATCGAAAAAAAATAGAAGAAATGAGAGCCCTAATGGTCGATTCAGGACAAGTGGTATGCCTTCCAAATAATTATTTCCCCTCCCAACCTAAGTGTTGATCATGAAGATTGCATCCTAGAATATAAAAGGTATGAATGCCCTATCAAAAATATTGATGCTCAAGAAAAGAATCTCTCTAGAGAAGCTTGATAGTTTCCTACTTCAAGAAACCAAATGTGATGAAGGAACCATTAAGAGGATTATTTATATAATTGGGTCAGGACGTGAAGAAAAATGGATCGTAATTGAAGGAGCTTCAGGAGGGGTGGCTACCCTCTAGGATCCATAAGCCATGGATATGGAGGAATTTTCTTCTAGACACAAGTTACTCACCTTAAAATTCAAAATCAAAATTCCAGGAGAAGAAGGATCCATCATGAATTCTTATGAACTGAATTCCCCTAGTCTCAAGCGAGGCTTCTTTGAAGAAATTAACCTGTTAGGATATTCCTTGAAGCATAAAGTATGGGTTCCAGGAGGTGATTTAAATATGATAAAGACTCCTTTAGAAAAGTAGGGAGGCATTAGAAGGTTAGAACCTGAGATTGTATCTTTCAAAGAACTCATAGAAAGGCTCCAACTAGTAGATGTCCCGACCAATAACGATATCTTTACTTGGAATAATAAAAGGGGGAATGAGAACATGATTGTTTTTCTCCTAGATAGGTTTTTTCTCTCTGAAGTAGGCATTCAATCCAAGTAGTGGCTATCTGTAGACGTTCTCCCTTACCATGGTTTGGATCACTGGCCCATCATCATGGAATGGTCACAAGTTTGGAAGCAGGGGCCAACTCCGGTTCGCTGTGAGAAATTCTGGCTTGACCACTAGAATTTTCTTCCAAACTTGTTAGAATGGTGGAAAGCCCCTAAAGATCTCCATGGAACAAAAACTTTCCATTTCCAACAAAGATTAAAGCATGTTAGGCGATGCATTAGGAAGTGGAATAAATAAGTATTCGGTAATATATTTGAAGAGAAGAGGAAACTAGAACAAGAAATGGAAGAGAACCAATAGAAAAGGATTCATGGGAACTTCTCTTCAGACCTCAGTTTCAGGGAGGATAAAATTATAGAATATCTGGTGAAAAGAGAGCATCAGGAAGAGATATTATGGAAACAAAAATCTAGAATCCATTGGCTCATAGAGGGGGACAATAATACAAAGTTCTTCCATAACTCCCTAATCCAAAGGAGGAACAAAAATATAATTATATCCATCAAATCGCAGGATGGGAGCACCAAATTTAAACAAGAAGACATCGAGGAAGAGATCCTGAATTATTATCAGGACCTCCTCTCTGAACCTAAGTTTAAGAGACATGGTGCAATATCCAAAATAATTGAAGCTATCCCTAGGTTGGTTTCCCTAGAACAGTCCCAAAGTATGATGAGATCATATTCCTTAGAGGAGATATAAAATATTGTCAAAAGCATGGCCCACAGAAAATCCCCAAGTCTGGACGGGTTCACCATCAAATGTTTCCAAGTTGGATGGGCAATTCTTGGAAATGATATCTGGGAAGTAGTAGAATAATCCCATAGCTCCAGATCCATTATGTAGTTGTTCATTGCAACCTGCATTACATTAATCCCTAAGATTAGGGGAGCTAACATTGCAGATAATTTTCACCCCATCTCCTTATGTAATTTCATTTACAAAATTAGTTCCAAATCGATAGCTTCTAGGCTTAATCCAATCCTTCTACTCATTAACTCTCAAGAGTAGGGGGATTCATGGATAAAAAGAAGATCTTGGATGGGATTATAGTATCCCATGAGGTTATTCATTCCCTTAAGGTTTCAAAGAAAGCATGGATGTTGATGAAATTGGATATGTCTAAATCATATGACAGAGTGAATTGAGACTTCCTTAGGAAGATGTTTCTTTCTTTTATCTTTAGAGGGGACTAGGTGGACTGGTTCATGAACCTGGTTTCTATAGCCTTCTTATCCATCTTGGTATATGGCTCCCCTTCAAAGACCTTAAATGTCTCTAGGAGTTTCCATCAGGAAGATCCTTTGTCTCCCCTCCTGTACATTATTATGGCAGAAGGTCTGGGATGTAGTCTCTCCCGAGCTAGAAGGAAAGGGTATATCAAAGGGATCTCTCTCCATCTGGGAGAGGAGGCCCTATCTCATCTTCAATTTGTGGATGATAATATTCTTATGGGGTTTCCCATGGTGAAAGAAGTAAAATCATTTAAAAAAATATTCGACCTCTTTAATCTGGCCTCGGGTACTGTCATTAGCCATGACAAATCCCAGGTATTTTTCTTCAACACTCCCCAGAAAATCCAACACCATCTAGCCACCCTTATATGATTTCAACCCTCTTCCCTCCTAACCAAATATTTATGAGCCCCCCTCCTCCTCATATCTCTCCATAATCCTTCATGGGAGGAAATCATTGCCAAACTAGAAGCCAAACTTAGTAGCTGGACTCACTACTTTCTCTCTCTATCAAGTTGTGTACTCTTGATCAAGTCCATCCTATTGACCCTTCCGCTATACCTCTTCTCGATATTAGGTTCACCTATGAAGTTCATCCATAAAATTCAAGCTCTTTAACACAAATTTATGTGGGGGGGGGGAGCCTCAAAATAAAATAAATGGGTGATGGTGGCTTGGGATACCCTTTGTAAACCTAGGTCTCTAGGAGGAATAGGTCTTAGGGACCCCTAGGTTACCATCAAATCTTTGGCGGTGAAAATTTGGTGGTGATGGGTCAAATCCCCCAATTTCCTGTGGGGAAAACTCCGGAAAAATAAGTATGCCCCCAGGATCCCTCAACGAGAATTGATCAGAGAAAATGGTGATAGGTTGGGCTCTTTGATCTGGAATAATGTCTGGCGCAACCTATTTTTGGTATAGCAATAGTGCTTCTAGGAAGATCATAACATTCGAAAAAAATTCTTTTGGGGAGATGCTTGGGATCAACTTTTCATCCCGGGGAAGGAAGGTAAGTTTCAGGGGCTACGACGAACTATGGAGAGACTAGGGTGGCCAAAGGTGCACCAATATTGGGAGACCAACCAATAAAACATGAGCCCCTTTGTTCAAACCTGGAATCCATTAGTGGAGTGACCAATCCAGTGGAATGAGCACAATATATACATGGCCACAAAGATCTTGCTAGAATGTTAGATCAAGTATAGAGAAGGAGAAGACCTTATTCGGTGGGGCCGAAATGGGGATGGAAATTTTCAGGTAAAAGAAGCTTATTTATCCATGTTGGATCTTGGGGAGAACCAAAGCCGCATGTTATGGGGGAAAATATGGTCGACTTCCCTCTAGCCTAAAATTTCTACCTTCCTTTGGCTGGTAGAGAACAAAAGGAATTTACGTGGGAATGCCTCTATGTAGAGGATTTGTGGGGTGGTCTAGATGTGTCCTTTGTATGGAAGCAAAAGAATCCATGGATCACTTTCTTGGCTCATGAAAGTTCACGACTCAACTCTAGGACATAGGTGCGGCCCTCTTCAGGAAAATTGAGGAATCACAATATGACTGAAACCATAGAATTCTGGAGTGATAACCCCTATAACAACCCTATCTTAAATATATTTTGGAAGACCTTTCCAAGCTTCCTCATATGGAACATATGGAAATAAAGGAATAGAATAATTTTTGAATATAAATCACTTATCGAGGCCCAATTGTGGGAGAACATCAACATCAATGTGAAGGAATCCATAGGTGCAGTCCCATGGTCTACCCAAGATCTCCAATTGGAATCCCATGAGTATATCATCTTCAAAAACTAACACTTGGAGTCCTTTGTTAAACAAAACTCTGTGGTTCAGAAGGTGGGTAAGGCTTGAATCTGTGACCAGTGCTTTCCCCCTCAGGAGGGATTTATAAAATTGAACTTCGATGGGGAGAGGGGGGAGTCTTTCAGGATCACAAGGGAGATGTGATTATGGCGTATGCATCTAATATGGGGCTCTCAATAAACTATTCAACAGAATTGGCATGCCTTCTTGGAGGACTGGTGATAGCTCAGAGTCATGGATTGTTGGCTCTAGCAGTAGAAGGGGACTCTCAATTGCTTATCAGATCTCTTCAAAAAATCATGAATAGGGTGAAGGAAGACAAAGTATCACAGCATTGGAGGATTAGATATGGGCTTTCTGAGCTCAGGTGACTGGTAAACTCTCTAACAACCATCGTTTCAAATATGATTCACAGTAAGGCTAACTCGGTGGTCGATTTCATGGCCAACCTAGGTGTCATGATGCATGAATTTCACTGGATTTGGAAGCCTGAGGACCCACTGTTAGGGGGGACGGAAGAGATTTTGGATCATTTCTTTCAATTTGAACTGACCATGTGGAGGGAAAGGACACATGTTTCAAGTTCATTCACCCGTAGGGATGGTACAAGTCCTGAAGTGGGCCAAGTAGACAGGTGGCCAAGTACGCCCATGCATGATGATGATGAGAATCGGCTAGCTCTCGAGAATTATGAAAACTTCTAGAGGGATTGGGGAAGGTCACCGAAGGTCTATAGAAATTATGTTTTTGCATGATCAAAATGACAAATCCCAGATATTCAGTACAAATGCCTCAACCATTATCCAGGTGATAGATTGGCCGCAATTTGGACTCAGTCTTTACAGTGCCAAAAATGTGGTAAGGGGTCCATTCACTTGCTTGCCCATTATGGAAACTTATAAGTTGTACAAATGGATTTGGTACCCCAGATCAGAGTACCACTCTAGTCATATTAATGATCAAGCTCATAATGAGAAAAGCGATAGAGGTCATTTCAGGCTCAAATTATTGTGCCTCCCTTTTGGCTCTCATCCACAGCCCATCAATCTGTCTATAATTCTAAAGAGTATGAACAACACTAGTTGTAGAATGACCCATTGTTGGAGGAAGAAAGCGAATAATTTCCTAGTGGGTAGCCATGACAAGGAAGCTTCCTCTCCAAGAGGCCATGGTGAACTCTCTAGAGTGGAGAAGGAATCCCTAGCTATAAAATAATGTTTCTGGGTGCATTGTTTGGGTGATGAAATTTGGTCTTTCAAAGCACTATAGGACCTCGTTCTTTCTCAACATAGGGAGATTAGGGAGGAGGACATAATTAAGGAAGCAACCAAGTGGGTGGCAGATCTGATGAACCTAAGAACCAGAGACACACGCTACTTCAAGATGGTGGAATCATATTGGATGGTTAATGCTCAGGTGGCTCAGGTTGTCAACGAGAACAAGTGAGAGCATAATGAGCTACTCCATGAAATAAATATAATGGAAGGTAAATTTGAATTAGTCTACCAGGTGCAACATGGTATCAAGTTTCGGGTGAATCACATAGGATATAACCATGATCAGCAAGGGAGAGGCTCTACTAAAGGATGCCCCCGAAGATCGTTCCAATGCCCAATTGTGGTAGATGACGATCGGGCAGATGATGAAAAAAGAATGAAGGACATCACGATGAGGCCTCAATGTGGTCATCACACAAAGCAGGAAGCCAGACCCAGACCTTTTTTTTCTGGGAGATTAATATTGCACAAGATCCCTAGTAGGTTTTGCAATTTTGTTTTGATTATGTTCATGTTCTGTCTCTTATTCAATTTGATAGCAGCTCCTAGCCATTTAAGCTTCGACTCTAGTAATTTCGGACTTATATATGGAACATGGGATAAAACCTTGATTTCATGATGGTTATGGCTAACTTGAACAAGGTTTAGGAGTCTGGTTTCCTCTTTTTA
Organism: Picea sitchensis; assembly: GCA_010110895.2. Taxonomy (NCBI): domain Eukaryota; kingdom Viridiplantae; phylum Streptophyta; class Pinopsida; order Pinales; family Pinaceae; genus Picea; species Picea sitchensis. The sequence goes on along the minus strand of SNQJ01S0104076.1, from coordinate 93,750 downwards.
ACAGACCTCTATTCAGTTGTGTATACTATATTGTAATATAATCAAACTTGTATCTCTTTTTAACTTAAAAAAAAATAATTTTAAAGAAACATATATTATCCTTCTTAATAATCTAATAATGGAGACAAAGAAAAGATAAAATACAACCACCAAAAAATACCCTAACCAAAAATACTATATATAACGACTTTTAAATATTTTGGACTCCACAGCGAGCATTTATAATAGCAAAAATATCCTTGCATTTTTATAGGCATTTTGCATAACAACAAAAAGACAAAACAAACTTTTTCTTACTAGAAGCATCTTGAGGTAAATCAACATATAAACCATTTTCAATTTTAATTTTCTTTTAATTCATTTATTTATTTATAAGATTTACATGTAATTAATATATAAAAAAATAATTTAAATGTATTCATTAAGAAAATGGTGGTTGAAAATTTTTAAAACTTATTAATTATAATGTTTTTTATATTTAATTATTATAAATAAAAGTAATGATTATTGAGTAATTATTCAAAATTATATATATTATAGAAGAGTAAATAAGAAAAACAATGATTTAAAACCCCCTCCCCAATGTTAACTCTTCATTTCAAGTACTTACTTACAATTCTCAATGAATTCAAGTTATGATTCAAGAATGCAATTAGTCAACCTTAGTAAAGTATAAAAGTTTGCACGAAGTTGTAAAAGTATGTTATTATTATTATTATTATCATTATTATGGATTCCAAATTTCTTCACTATAGATATTAGTTGGTTAATGCTTGGAACTTAATTATAACATTACTTTTCTAACATAGATTTTGTTAGTCTTATTTATTAACAAGGTCCAAATTAGTTAGTAGGCCCTCATTATAAGTGGGCTTGTACATAGTTCAGATTCTTCTCTTTGGATAGTTATATATTGAGTAGAAGCTTATGTAATGTTTTGTCAAGAATTGTTATTGTAATTGGAGCTTTGCTCTAGAAGGTTTCCCCCTTGAAGAAGCAAGTGAACATAGCACTCTATTTTTTATTATCAAGAGATATTTCTTAGGGTTTATCTATTTTGTGTTTTGTTTTTTGGTTTTGATCTACATTTTATGTGATTTCTATGAAGTTTTGGAGTTAAGTACAATACAATTGGTTTCAAATCTCTTTCCTCGGCACAAAGTGAGAGATCTTTTGGGGCACAAAGTGGGATTTTTTTCTTTTTTCTGATTTTTTACGGAAAAGAAAAGAGGACGAAAAGATTCATGTCAAGTTATAAAACTTTATGTGTAGAATTTGAATAAAAAAAACATATATATGAATTCCTCTAAAAAAAATACCCAAGGTCAAAAAACAATTGTCCAAAACGGAGTCTGGAAAATGGAAATATCAGTGATTTAAAATCGACCTTTTTTAGGGTTTTTTCCTGTGACAGTTGCGAATTTCAAAAATTGGATATATTTTGATAGAGTTTACATATTTAAGTAAAAATAGTGCTAGTAGATCCAGAGAAGCTACGACATTTTATAATTGGACTTGTAATATCCAATCCAAGAAGTATAACTAAAGTTGTGATCATTTTACATTTTCAACCTCACACCATACCTTGAACAAGTATGTTATTTTTTGGTGATTTTAAGATCTTTTTCCTTGGGTTAGCAAGCTCCTAAATTTTTTGAATTTTTTTTAGAGATGTGTTCTAGCATCTTTAAATAACACAACGATCTGTCATTTAGCAGGTAAAACTACGGTCGGGGAGGAATACGTGAAGGAAATACAAGTGGAATCACACTGTTGGAAACCCTTGTAACCCCTGTTGGTACCCCTTCGAGTAATATTGCATCAGAGGGTACCTGTATATGGAATCTCACTTCCACATACCCTCGAGTATATAGGAAGTCTCCTAGATATACTTGAAACCAACTCTAGATAAGTTAATTGATTGTCTTGTTTTTATAGTACATCGAGAACAACACTTAGGAAGAGCACCCTCTAGTACCTAGGTAGTCAAGTAGTATGACTAAGGGCATGGTTGAGCCTCCTTATTTAGTGCCCTGAGATATTAGGTTGAGTGTAACTATGTTTGGACGCCACACATATATTAGAGAGCTATATCACTTTAGAATCATCTTTAGGACTTGGTAACCATTTTCAGAGATCTCACCCATGAAAGATACCTATAAACCACCTCATATTTCCCCGGACAGCATGACCAGCTACTCTATTGTAGGAAGGTTGTACTTTGTGGAAGGTCGGATTAAGAAAATTTATGAGAACTTAAATGGTTTGGATGAGAAGTGGGATAAGAATTTGGATGAGAAATTGGAGTAGAAAACTCAACAAAACCTATCCAACTTAAAAAATATGTTGAATGAGAAATGGTTAGGTATGTTAGCTTAATGCATACCAAAAGAACACCACTAAAATCCATAGTACATTGAGACACACTAAGAAGAAACTTCTAACCCAAGACAATTTAGCTACCCACAACCCTTTTCAGGTCTGCGCTATAATAGACCAATGGATAGTAACATATGGCACTATTCTCCTAAGGTGGACCTGAACAAGTTTGATGGTTTTGACCCATCAAGATGGGTCACCCATATGGAACATTACTTCACCCTTCAGGTAATTAATAATGACATGATAAAACTCAGGGTGGGGGTCCTATATCTAGATCCAGAATGGTGGGAATGGCATAAAAAAACCTATACAAGCTACATCACCTGGAGTCAGTTTGTTAGATATATCCATTCATTTTTTGAGAGAGATACTCACTATTTGGAATGACTTACTAATTTATGCCAAAATGGCTCAATCATTGACTTTATGGTGGCCTTTGAGAAATCCACCATCCATATAGATAACTTAATATATTCTTTCTATAAAGAATGTTTCATCACTGGCCTCAAGGAGGAGATTCGAGCACAAATTTGAATGAAACATCCTGCTACATGGTTGGAAGTAACTCAGAGGGCTCTAAAAGAAGAGACAATGATCAATGCACAAACAAAAAACCAAGCTTCATTCCCCACACTTTCCCTCCCCAGGGTAATTCCCCAAGCATAACTCCTACTCATCTCTTGAAAGTACAAATTTTCTCTCCAACAAAAATGGAAAACCACCAAGGACATGGACTTTGCTATAATTGTGATGAAAAATATGATCCATATGATCGATGTAAAGAACATAAATTGTTCCAAATTGATATGACCACTCAAGCCCTAACTAAATACACAACTACTAAAGATACACTTGAGTTACAGGTTGAAGACACCAACACTTAGACTCCAGTGAATATCCAACCTCCATTCCCTCATGAAGAACTCCTAATATCCCAGCATACATTATCGGGACTTTACAAACCTTGAAAATCATGAGATACATGAAACACTAGAAATTCATAGTCCTAATTGATAGTGGTAGTACTCAAAATTTCATTCGCAAGAGAGTGGCAGAAGGGACCCATTGTTTGTTGGGTATGTGTTATATTATTTGAATGACCAATCCCACATGGTGCATTGCACCAGGCATGTGGGGGGGGGGGGGGGGGGGG
>SNQJ01S0104076.1:76489-90145 GCA_010110895.2 Picea sitchensis | reverse complement strand
GAAATAGAACCCCCTTTTTTGGGGGGTTATAGGGGAGGAAGAGCTCCCGAGAAAAAAAAATTGTGGTTTTTTGCATCCATTTTTAGCGGTTTTTAGCGCACGTTTTTCACCCATGGTTCTCTAATTCTGGTTAAGAAATTAGGGTTGTAGACTAATATGGGTCAATGGATTAGGGGTTTTGGATGCCACAAGATCCTATATATTTTATTGTAATCAATGAAAATGGATGATGATGAATAAAGAATTAGATGTGTGGCTCTAAACAGGTTGTTGGTTTTCTTGATTTGGGTTTCCAGGGTAAAATCTAAATCTACGTGTAATGTGTGTGTGTGTGTGTGCCATTATATATTTTCTGTTTTTATTAAGAATACATTTGCAGTAATTAATTGTACAAGGTTAAAAATATACATTTGGTATCAGAGAAATTATTGGCTTCAGGAGGATGCCTTTGTGGCTAAGGGTTTGGCTCGGGTCTATGATAAACCTTGTTATAGTGGTAGCTCTGCAATATTGATTCTTGTGGTGAAAAGAAATGGAAAGCAGTTCAAAAATAGATATTGGAAAATTTAATGCCCAAATATTAGAGTTGTGGAAGCTCAATATGGAAGATATTTTGATATACCAAGATCAATGGGTTGTTGTGGATCCAGGTACTACACCTACGGGAATGTCAACAAAATACTGGAAAAAAATAGATCAGAAGGAAAAGAGCACAATCTGGTTGTGTCTCTCAGATTAAATACTATTGAATGAGTCAGGGGAATATATGACCAAGTATTTGTGGAATAAGTTAGGGACTTTGTATTAGTCTAAGTCCCTAATAAACAAATCATTCTTGTGGAAGAACTTGTACAACTTGAGGATGAAATATTGAGACTTGGTGATAGAGCATATGAATTCCTACAATACTATGTTAAGTGAGTTATTATTTGTTGATATTAATATTTTTTATGAAGATAAGTGTATCAATTTATTGTGCTCTTTACCAAACTTGTGGGATAGTTTAGTTGTGGCCATATGTATTAATTCAACTACTTTAAATTTCGATGATGTGGTCTCATCCTTGTTGTCAGAAGAGATGAGGCAGAAAAACATAGAAAGCCATAGCACAGATGCCTTATTTTCAAGAGGACGCTCCAAGGAAAGAAATAGATCCAAGTCCTCAAGTGAGAGATCTAAATCTAGGGGAATATCTAAATCTCTCAGAAATTTTGTAAAGGTATGTTGGAGATGTGGAAAAGAAGGGCATTACAAGAAACAATGTAGATCCAAAAGTGTTGAGAGAGGGAAGGGATTTGATGATGCTCCTTCTACAGAAGAAAAAAACTCTATGAATAAAGGAGGGGATGTGTACTTATCTTATTCAAGGGCAAATGCATATCACGAGGCACAACTGGCCGAATCAGGTGCATCCTTTCCTATGACTTCTCATAGGGAGTGGTTCTATGAATATGAAATGTATGATGGAGGTGAATTTTATCTAGGAGATGAATCGAGAACCAAAATTGTAGGACAAGGAAAATTCAAGTTCAATCTCATTGATGATAGGATTAGAACACTCCCTGGTGTTCTGCACATCTTAGGATTGGGAATAAATTTGATTTTTGTAAGAAAAATGAACGATGCAGGGATAACAATAGTGTTTGAGAAAGAAGCCTATAGGATGGTTCAAGGGCCAATGGTATTGCTAAAGGGAGTTTGGATTGGAACGTTGTATAAGCTACTTGGAAGAACTTTTAGTGACAAGTGAAAATTTTATTTTGTTCTTGAGATTGGAGCTAAAGAAGGAAACACTCCTATAGTCTCCGAAGAAAGAACTATGCTATGGCATCAATCACTAGGGCATATCAGAGAGAAGGCCTTCAATTAATACATGGTAAATGTATAGTTTAAGGTATGTCTAATTTCTCTCTGGATTTTTATTTCTGTAAACATTGCTTATATGGGTAGCAAAATCATGTAAGATTCTCCTCTGGTGCTACAAGGGCAGAGCGAATATTATAGTTGGTTCACAATGATGTGTTTGGACCTATGTATGTTCCATCAGTGGGTAAATATATGTACTATGTCTCATTTATAGATGAATTCTAGAGGAATACATGGATTTATTTCCTCAAGAAGAAATCTAAAGTCTTTGAAAAATTTAAAGAGTTTAAGGCTCTTGTGGAGACTCATATAGAAAAAAGAATTAAGGTGTTGAGGATGAATAATGGTCGAGAATTCTGCAGAAATTAATTCAAGTAATTCTATAATAAGTGCAATATAGAAAGGTAGAAGACTACTCCATACACACCTCAACAGAATGGAGTTGTAGAAATGATGAACAAGAAGTTGATGGGAAAATAAAGGAGCATGCTCAGTGGTGCTAGATTAGGACAAGAATTATGCGTAGAGGTAGTGGGTATTTCATGTTTCATGGTCAATCGATCACCCTCATCAATGCTATATGACAAGACTCCACACAAGGTATGGACTCATAAGAAACCCTCTCTTACACATCTGAGGGTATTTGGATGTGATGCCTATGTTCATGTTTCAAAGGAAAATAGGATTAAGGTAGACAAAAAGGATGAAAAGTGTATCTTTATTGGCTATAAATATGGTTTGAAAGGTTATATGCTTTGGAACCCATAAACTAAGAAGGTAGTGTATAGTCGATATGAGGTATTTAGAGAAATCAAAGTTGTTTTCAAATAGGAATTCCAACCAAGGAAGGAAGAACCAAAGAAAATAGAGTTTAAATTGAAGGATAATGAATCAGACTCTACAGAAGAACATGAACAAGAATAAGTAGAACCTCATACTACGGTATTGAGGAGATTGATTTGGGAAAGAAGAAAACCAAAATGGTATATTCTACCTCATTTTCATTCAATTTTTTCTTTGTTTATTACTGATGATGATCCTAGAACTGTTAAGGAGGAAGTGGATTCATAGGATGGCAAACTCTAGAAAAAGGCCATGGTGGAAGAAATGACAACGTTCGACAAGAATTAGGCTTGGGATATAGTGGGGTTGTCAACTGGAAGAAATCCAATTGGAAACAAATGGGTGTTTAAGAAGTTTAATGTAGAAGAAAAAGTGGAGAAATACAAAGCTTGGTTATTAGCAAAAGGTTATTCCCAGGTAGAGGGAATTAAATTCGGTGAAAATTTTTCTCATGTTGCCAAGATAACTTCTATTAGATTTATTTCATTTGTTGTTGTTTCTTTTTATTTTAAAGTAGAAAAAATGGATGTAAAGACAACATTTCTACACGAGGATTTGGAAGAAGAAATATGCAAGAAGCACCCAGGATGATTTGTAGTGAAGGGAAAGAAAGAGCTAGTATGTAGGCTGAAAAATCCCCCATATGGGTTAAAGCAAACACCAAGGATGTGGTATCAAAAACTTGATACTCATATGTTGGGACTTGGCTTCACAAGGAGAAAAGTCGATCATTGTGTGTATTTCAAATTATTTAGTGATCATCTTATTTATTTGTTCTTGTATGTGGATGATATGTTGTTGATGGGAAACGACAAGGGGGTTATCCAGGATGTGAAAAATCAGTTGTCCTCTAAATTTGACATGAAGGATATTAGTGCTGCAAATTTCATTTTGGGATGGAAATTAAAACAGACTAGGAAAATAGGAAACTCTAATTAAATAGAGTAAATATGTCGAGACAATATTGCAGAGGTTAATATGTAGGAATGTAAAACAGACAGGGTTCCTATTCATGTGGGTGCAAAGTTATATGTAGATCAGTGTCCGAAGACATAATAAGAGGAACAGGACATCTCCCATTTTCCATATGCTAGTGCAGTTGGAATTTTGATGTACGCAAAGGTCTGTACTAGACTAGACATTGCACATGCAGTGAGAGTTTTGAGTAGGTATATGTCAAAACCAAGGAGTGTTGTAAAATAGTAAAGAGGGTTTTTAGGTATTTGCATGCCACTACTAGTTATGGATTGTGCTACCAAGGAAGAACATGATTGGACAAAGTATTGGACATACATGGGTTTGTTGATTTAGAATGGGTTGTAGATGTGGATCATAGAAGATCTACAAGTGGGTATGTGTTTAACCTATTTAGAGGAGCAATGAATTGGATGAGAAAAAGACAAGTTATAGTGGCACTCTCAACTACAGAAGTTGAATACATGGAAAACACACATGCAAAAAAGGAAAAAGTATGGTTATAAATATTTTTTTCATCCACTGTGTTGTTAAAACAAGATGTAAGGATAGATTGTGACAGTCAGAGTGCAATCTTCTTGGCGAAGAACCCTAATTATCATTAAAAAAACACATGTTGATGTTCAATATCACTTTGTGAGAGACATGGTTGAACACAAGAAGGTGTTGTTGATGAAGGTGGAAACTTTGAATAATTTTGTAGATTCATTGACAAAGTCTATGAGCATCGAGAATTTCTCCTAGTGTAGAGAAACAATGGGAATTGTTGCCCTGAATTGTTGACTATGTAATCATGTGACCCCTTGTATGAAAAGAAAAAAAAAAGTGGGAGAATGTTGGGTATGTGTTATATTATTTTCACAATCAACCCCATTGTGTTATATTATTTTCACAATCAACCCCATGTTTTTTATTGTGTCAGGCACACATGGGGGCGATCCTCCCCCCTGAAAAAAAATGGTGGTTTTCCGCATCTATTTTTTAGTGGTTTTCAATGCACAGTTTTTTCCCATGCTTTTCTAATTCTAATTAAGGAATCAGGGTTTTATAATAATATAGGAAAATGGATTAGGGGTTTTGGATGTCATGGGATCCTATATATTGTATTTTAAACAATGAAGATGGATGATGATGAATAAAGAATTAGATTTGTGGATCTAAATAGGTTTTTGGGTTTCTAGGTAAAATCTCTATGTAATGTGGGTGTGTGTCATTGTATCTTTTCTATTTTTATTAAGAATCCATTTGTAGTAATTAATTGTACAAAATATCCATGTTTTGTACACTTGGTTCATGAATTTCAAATCATTATCACCAATGGATGTATGATGAAATGTGGGGGCACATGTGAAAATGTTAAACTTTAGATGGGAGACTATCAACTCAAAATCCATATATTTTCCATTGATATGGGTGGTTGTGATATAGTATTGGGGGTACAGTATCTATGCATGTTGAGACCTATCACCATGGATTTCAAATAAATCTATATGATTCTCACTAAAGAGGGTCATGTACACACCGTTTGAGGGTTTCAAGTAGGCTCTCCTAAAATAGTCAACTCTCATCTTATGGAGAAGTTATTAAATAAATTCCACTCTGGAATTATTTCTCAATGTAATTCCATATAGATTATGGATAATACTACATAATAAATACACCCATACTTGTAGTTGGTCCTCGACAAACATGATTGGGACTCTCAGATACCAAAGGGTTTACCCCCTTTTTGAGGAGAGAATGACAATGGCATTCTATTGATTCCAGGAAGTCAACAACCAAATGTACATCCTTATTGACACCCTTTTGCAAAAAAAAAATGAAATTGAAAATATCATTAGGAACTATTGGAGGTGGGGGTCATACATCCTAGTAGAATCCCTTAATCATCACCAATATTCGTGGTTTAAAGATGGAATGCACATGGTGCATGTGTCATTATTTTAGGGCTCTCAATAAGTTGAATATCAAGGACAAATTCCCCATCCTAGTTATTGATGATCGTTTGGATGAAATTCATGGAAAAACGTTTTTCACTAAGCCTGATCTGTGTTCAAGACACCACCAAATTAGGATCAAAGAGACAAACATCCCTAAGACATCCTTCAAAACACACAAAGGTCGTTATGAGTTTATAGAAATGCCTTTGATATTTGTAATGCTCCATCCACTTTCCAAAGCCTCATGAACAAAATTTTCAAACCCTTCCTATGAAAATTTGTGATGGTTTTCTTCAATAATATCTTGATCTATGGTAAAGCATGGGACTCACACATAGATCATGTTGACAAGTATTTGAAACTCTTGCGGGACAACCAATTATTCATGAATAACTCCAAATTTGATTTTGGGGCTCTTGAGGTTGAATATTTGGGTCACATTGTAGGTCAAGAGGGAGTGTGACTTGATCCCAAGAAAGTGGAAGCTATGCAAGATTGGCCCTAGCCCAAAGCATTGAAGATCTCAAGGGGATTCTGAGCACTTATAGGCTACATTAGAAAAATTATGAAAAATTATGGCAAAATTGTAGCTCCCCTAACTTCACTCCTTAAAAAGAATTCCTTTGTCTGGAATGATGTAGCAGCATAAGCCTTCACTAATTTAAAGGATGTCATGTGCACTACTCCAGTATTACCAATGCTTGAATATAATAATATTATTGTCTTGGAATGTGATGCCTTGTGCAAAGATCTTGGAGTAGGATTGATGTAAGAAGGACACCCCTTGGAATTTCACTGGTAAGCATTTGTGTGACCACAATTTGGGAAAATCCACATATGAGAAGGAAATGATGGTTATCCTTCATGCAATGGATGTTTAGCTTATGGTTATACTGAGAGGGGGGTGAATCAATATAAGATACTTTTTACTTTATTTAACCCTTCATCAATCAATCATTAATTGAGAAACAATAATCACATATAAATTCAAATCACAATGCATAGAGTTTAACGTGGAAACCCTTGCAGGAGAAAATCACAAAAACTTGTCTTTTATAAATATGTATAGGAACCAACCTATTGTTACAAATGTTGTAGGCACCAACCTACTGGAGACACCAATCTCCTTAGATGAGCACTAACTCAGCAAGATGCAGGCACCAACCTACTTGAGACACCAATCTCCTTAGCTCAACACCAACTCAAGAAGATGTAGGCACCAACCTACTAGAGACACCAATCTCCTCAATTGAGCACCAAATCAATAAGGTGTAGAAACCAACTTACTGGAGACACCAATCTCCTCAACTGAGAACCCACTCAATAATATATCACAAATCCAAGATATTCCTACACAGAGTACTTCTAACTTCACCTGCATGTTTCATTCCATGAACAATCCTTCAAACCCTAGCAAGCTTCATACCATCATTCCCAAAATGTAATCAATTATGACAACATCAACTGACAGTAACATCCATTCACGATAACTTCCACTAACGCAAAAATCCACTCATGACAACATCATAACTTCTTAGCAAAGCATACAACAACATCACAACCTCATGGAAACATCACAACTTCATAACATAGCATACGACAACATCACATCCTTATAACATACCTTGAAAATAACAAAGACCTTAAAAGAATCCCTTAGACTTCTCTTTCACACCATAAAGATACCCCAACACTTTGAGTGCACTTTAAAATTAATATCTTCATTGGTTTCACTAAAAATGTGAAATTCTATCATGTATTTATACTAATTTTGTCCACAAAAAATAGTTGAGCCCACCTCAATTTTCTGGTTGGGTTGTTGGGAAAAAAAAAAAAAAAACTCATATCTCCTCATTACTAGGGAGTTAGAGGGACTTCCATATACCTTTGGAAAGGTCTTAGAATAATATTTCCAACCATTTAACTTGTGCTCCCATTTGAGTTAGATAGGTAGGGTAAAAATCTTGTCAAATATAGGTTATCCAAATTGACCAAAAATAATACTTTCAATATTATCCATCTTGCAATATTTATTTTAGAAATTTTTAGGCTTGTAATATTTATATTGGACATATTTTAGGCTCCCCCTATATTTGAAATCAATGATAACAATATGTCCAACAATCTCCCCCTTTGTCATTGATGGAAACCCTTAGTCAATTCTGTAATACTCCCCCTGTCTGTAACTCTCCTTATGTCTGCAACTTCTCCTTTGTTTACAACTTCTCCCCCTTTTACATCAATGGAAAATAGTTTCTCCCCCTGATCTTGTTCTTCCATTTATTGATGATATGAGGGAGATATCACTCCCATACAACATTTTTCTCCCTTGACTTTATCGATTATGTATACATTTCTTGAGATTCTATTTGCATTTTCCACTAATCTTCTTGAAGTTGTTTTCCTTATCTCACACCCTTTAGAATGAAATGTGACATTGTAACCTTGATCACACGTTTAACTGACACTTAGAATATTATGCTTTAACCCTTCAACATACAATACATTATGTGTCTTAGTTTTTCCATTATCAAAACTAATAGTACCTTTTCCAACTATCCTTGCAGAAGCCTTGTCTCCAAAAGTAACACTGCCTCATTTTTCTTCCTTCAAGATGAGAAATTTGGTCTGGTCCCTTGTCATGTGTTTTGAACATCCACTGTCAATGTACCATTTGTTCCCTTCATTTTGAACATGAAGTGTAATTCCAAATTCTTCTTTCTTCGGTTCTCATTGCTTCCTTTTCCACACTTTGGTGTATTCTTCTCTATGCTTGCTAAGAACATATTCTTCCTTGTTTTGTTTAGGAAACTTTATCATGTTGCTTATATAGTCATGTTCTATGTGCTTGTATTTATTACACTTATAAAATTCAATATCAAGTAGAGAAGAAAACGAATTGTAGTTTATGTTTGCAAACCCATGAGAAATGTTGGGTTTGTTGCTCACACAATCATTCTTTGAGGTTTTGTAAGAACCTCAATTTCTATTTCTCACACGATCACTTCTTACTAATCTATTGTTTTATGACCAAAATTATTGCAAGAAAAACAATATTCAAGAAAGAGGTATCAATTTGTGAAAGGTCTTTGTGGTGGAATAATTCTCCTAAACTCATTCTTTTTGTTCTTGTGAGAAGAATCGAGTTTTTGTTGGTCATCATTTCCTTTTCCACTACTGCTTTCATTGCTAGTGGAGCCTTTAAGAATATTAGCATAGCTTTTAGTCTTTTCTTTATTTTATTTTTCTGATGGCTTTGTGACTTTAATGCTTACATCTCCCTCGATGGTATTTTGTTTATCGTCGTAGTCGAGACCTATCTTGATGAATGGTGACCTTTGCAAATTGAGAATATTATCTAATATTTCAGTACTCTTTCCAAAATTCAAGATTCTATTCAATTGATTAGTTGTTTTCTCTAGTTCCTTTCTTAAGGAAACTATTTCAACTTCTATCTTGTCACAATTTTCTTCCTTTTCTTTCAGTTTTCTTCTCACCACTTCTTTTATCCTCTTTGCCTCTTCTAGTTGAGTCTTAAGGGTAATAATTGTCTTCTATGTTTCTTCAAAATTATTATCCTTCTTTTCATGCTTCTATAATTTCTTCTTATTCTATATATTATCTTCCCTCATTTTGTTTATCTCTTCTAAGGAACTAAGGAGTTTTTCTTCAAGATTCACTTCCCCATTAATGTCTTCTTTTTCTGAATCTTCATTTTTTTCATTAGCATATTTTTCTTCCATGGTTATGGATAGAGATTCTTATTTGTCATCACTATCTTCCCTTTCTTTGAAGTTTCTAGATCCTCTTTTTAGCTTTCTCACAACTTGTGCTTCTTCTGTCTCTGACTCGCAAAAAGAACAATCATTCAATTTCTCTTCACTAGATCTCTCTTCATAAATGTTTTGTGGATTTTCCCAAATCTGTTTAGTATTTGTACACTTCATTACCTTGATAATCTCATAATCTGGTAGGCTTCTCAAGATGACTTCTATTGCCTTTTTATTTTTTTCACATGAGTCCTTCCTAAATTTATTTGTATAACATGTTCTAATTGATTCCCAAATATCAAGCCCAAGGGACTACAAATATACCTTCATTATTATACTTCGTGTTTCATAGTTTGTTCCATCGAAAACAGGAGATATATTTGTAGGGAGACCTTCCTTACAATCCCAATGTGCTCAAGATCTACCTTCCAGTGGTTAAATTTTTTCTGAAGGAACCCACTCTGATACTAATTGTTCAGCTTATGGTTATACTGAGAGAGGTGGGGTGAATTAGTATAAGATAATTTTTACTTTATTTAACCATTCATCAATCAATCATTAACTAAGAAACAATAATCACATATAAACTCAAATCATAATGCACATAGTTTAACGTGGAAACCCTTGCAGGAGAAAACCACAAAAATTTATCTTTTATAAATGTATGTAAGCACCAAACTACTGTTACAAATATTGTAGGAACCAACCTAATGGATACACCAATATCCTTAGCCGAGCACCAACTCTGGAAGATGTAGGAACCAACCTACTAGATACACCAATCTCCTCAACTGAGCACCAAATCAATAAGATGTAGGCACCAACTCAATAAGATGTATTCACCAACCTACTGGAGACACCAATATCCTCAACTCAGAACCAACTCAATAAGATATCACCAATCCAATATCTTCATACACAGAGTAATTTTAACTTCACTAGCATGCTTCATTCCACGAACAATCCTTCAAACCCCAGCAAGCTTCATAGCATCATTCTCAAAATGTAATCATTGACGACAACATCCATTGAAAGTAACATTCATTCACAACAACGTCAACTAATGGAAACATCCACTCACAACAACATCACAACTTCATATAAGAGCATATGTAAACATCACAACCTCACGACAATATCACAACTTCATAGCATAGCATACGACAACATCACATCCTTATAACATACCTTTAGAATAACGAAGACCTTAAGACAATCCATTAGACTTCTCTTTCACACTAGAAAGACACCCCAACACCTTGAGTGCACTTCATACTTTATCTCTTCATTGGTTTCATTAAAAATTTGAAATTCTGTCATGTAATTATAGTAATTTTATCCCCAAAAATTAGCTAAGCCGACCTCAATTTTCTGGTTGGGTTATCGAATGGAAAAACTCATATCTCCTCATTAATAGGGAGTTAGAGGTGTTTCCATATACCATTGGAAAGGTCTCAGAATAAAATTTCCAAAAATGTGATTTTTCTCCCATTTGAGTTAGATATGCAGGGTAAAAATTCCCTTAAATATAGGTTATCCAAATTGACCAAAAATAACACTTTCAACAATCTCCATCTTGCAATATTTATTTTGGACATCTATAGGCTTGTAATATTTATCTTGGACATATTGTAGGCTCCCCCTATATTTGAAATCAATGACAAATATATTTCCAACAATGGAGACTTAGAGGCCATATCTCATAGGAAGTCATTTTCATATCAGGACTGACCATAATAGTCTAAAGTGCTTCCTCAAACAATGGTTGTCTTCACCATAACAAAATAAATGGGCCACCAAGATGTTGGAGTATCATTATGAGATCATATATAATAATGGAAAATAGAATGTTGTGGTCAATGCTTTATCCAGAAAATTTGAGGAGGATGGGTCACTCATTTCCTTATCATTAGCAAGTCTAGGATGGCTCGGGGAAGCCTACGGGGAATGGTTAGAAAATAGTACTTTAAGGCAGCTCATCCAATGGATTTGGGTATATCCCAACCCACCTAAAAGTTATATATGGAGATAAGATATATTGTTGTATAAAGGGGACATAGTTCTAGAAAAATATTCGACCCTAAAACAACGATTCTTAGAGGAGAAACATTCATCACCAATATGAGGTCACTTTGACTTTAATAAAACCTATAAATAAACTACATGTTCATTCTTTTGGGAAGGTATGAAAAAAAATATCCAAGATTTTGTAGCATCATATGAATCTTTCCAATGAAACAAGGAATATATGGTGAATATACTAGGGGCATTGCAACCACTACCAATCCTAACACAGATCTGGACAAACATTTCAAAGGATTTTACCTTAGGACTCCCAAAAGTGAGTAACAAATCATTCATCATGGTGGTTCTTGACCATATTTAAAAAGTTGCTCATTTTTGTGTCCTAGCTCATACTTTCACTCCTCCCTCAGTTTCCCAGGCCTTCATGGATTAAACTTCAAGCTACGTGGCATAACCACTTCCATTGTCTCAAATTATGACCCCATATTCACCAACAAATTTTGGCAAGAGCTATTTAAACTTCAAGGTACACAACTAAATATGAGCACTGCATATCATCCTCAAACTAATGGTCAAATAGAATTGGTCAACAAGTGCTTAGAAACCTATTTGATATTCTTTGCTTACAAAAAACTACACCAATGGGTACAATGGATTCCCCTTGCCGAATGGTGGCACAATACCACTTAACACAGTGCTACCAAAATGACACCATATGAATCTAATTATGGCCAAAAACCCTTGTCAATGGAATCCTATGTACCAGACACCTCCAAGGTTCATGCAGTAGATACAACACTTCACACTAGAGAATCCATTATTTGTATCCTCAAGGACATCTTGGTTATGGCATAAAATCTAATGAAACAACAAGTTGATCAACATAGATCCAAATGTTCTTTTGCTAAAGGGGATCAAGTATTTCTTAACCTGCATGTTTATAAACAAACATCACTCAAAGATAAAGTTCCTTAGAATATAACTCATTAGTTCTATGGTCTTTATTAGATCATACAACGCATTTGTTAGGTTGACTACAAGTTGGCTCTACCATCCCACTCCAAGATTCATCTAATATTTCATATGCCTTGTTTTAAGAAGGTTGTGGGATAAAATTGCAAAGTGCATACCAACCTACCAAAAATTGATGAATAAGGTTCCATTTGGCTCCAGAAAGAATAAATATTGGATACCAAAGAGCATTAGTTGCCCCAACGCATGATGAGGTAGGTATTTATCCAGTGGAAAGATATGCAACTGGAAGATGTGACATGTGAACCAACAACAATTATACAACAATTTCCTCACCTTCATCCTTGAGGACAACGTTTATTTCAAAGGGGGAGGGCATGTTAGGGTCCTACCCTAACCCTCTTACTTAGATACTTTATTAATGTATGAAGCCACCTTCTTTGAATAAGTCTCGTTAAATAGTTAGTTAATAGTCATTCATTGTAAAGAGGGTCCTCTTTATTAATAAGGCCCAAATTAATTAGTAGGTCCTTATTATAAGTGGGGCCATAGGTAGTTAAGATTCTATTTGGACATATATATATAATCTAGTCTATCATGCATTAATATCTCACATAAATTGTTACATTCAAGACTATCTGATGCATGCCAAAGTGGAAACCAAGCCTTATACAACAATTAAGGATCATCGACCAGTTATATTGTTGAAAAGTCAACAAGAAACATGTGTCTAATTTACTTTTCCCTTAAATAAATTAGATAATAAATATTAATCTATTATTTCATTCATAATTGAGTGAGTTGGATTTGTAACATAATCATAAGTGTAGTTAAGTGAGTTAATATCAGTTGTACTAGTTGTAACTAAACATGCACTAGTGAGAGTTCAGTTAATCAGTGAACTCACATGCAACTGAATATTCACCACGATTAACTACATGCATGTCAGATGCAATGGAGACCCAATTGAGATAACAAGTGAAAGGGATAGTTTGGCTATCAGTTGTGATTTGATCACACATACAGTAGATATGATTATGAGCATGTGCAAACTACACAATTCAGCATGCAAGTATCATTGTGAGAATTCGGATTGCAGAGTTTGTGCAGAGGAGGCAGGTTGTCTGGACACAGGAATTGGTGCATGTATTTGCTAATTTGTGTATGACAGTGTGAGACAATTGTATTGTAATGAGAGCTCTTGGATTAGAGTTTTGTATGAGATTGTTTCATGATTCATGATATACATAATATATGATAGTGGG
>SNQJ01S0104076.1:53391-67346 GCA_010110895.2 Picea sitchensis | reverse complement strand
GCGGGGGGGTTGCAGGGGAGCAGATCCCTTGAAAAAAAGGGTGGTTTTCTGCATCTGTTTTTTAGTGGTTTTCAATGCATAATTTTTTCCCATGCTTTTCTAATTCCGGTTAAGGAATTAGGGTTTTAGAATAATACAGGAAAATGGATTAGGGGTTTTGGATTTCGTGGGATCTTATATATTATATTTTAAACAATGAAGATGGATGATGATGAATAAAGAATTAGATTTGTGGCTCTAAATATGTTTTTGGGTTTCTAGGGTAAAATCTCTATGTAATGTGGGTGTGTGTCATTGTATCTTTTCTATGTTTATTAAGAATCCATTTGTAGTAATTAATTGTACAAGGTTAAAATATGCATGTTTTGTACACTTGGTTCACGAATTTCAAATCATGATCGCCAATGGATGTATGATGAAATGTGGGGGCACATGTGAAAATGTTAAACTTTAGATGGGAGGCTATGAACTCAAAATTCATATATTTTCCATTGATATGGGTGGTTGTGATATAGTATTGGGGGTATAGTAGCTATGCATGTTGAGACCTATCACCATGGATTTCAAATAAATCTATATGATTCTCACTAAAGAGGGTCATGTACACACCCTTCGAGGGTTTCAAGTAGGCTCTCCTAAAATAGTCAACTCTCATCTTATGGAGAAGTTATTAAATAAAGTCCACTCTGGCATTATTTCTCAATGTAAATCCATATAGATTATGGATAATACGACATCATAAATCCACCCATACTTGTAGTTGTTCCTCAACAAACATCATTGGGCCTCTCATATACCAAAGGGTTTACCCCCTTTTTGAGGAGAGAATGACCATGGCATTCTATTGATTCCAGGAAGTCAACAACCAAATGTACATCCTTATTGACACCCTTTTGCAAAAAAGAATGAAATTGAAAATATCATTAGGAACTATTGGAGGTGGGGGTCATACATCCTAGTAGAATCCCTTAATCATCACCAATATTCGTGGTTTAAAGATGGAAGGAACATGGTGCATGTGTCATTATTTTAGGGCTCTGAATAAGTTGAATATCAGGGACAAATTTCCCATCCCAGTTATTGATGATCTTTTGGATGAACTTCATGGAGAAACGTTTTTCACTAAGCTTGATCTATGTTCAAGATACCACCAAATCAGGATCAAAGAGACAAACATCCCTAAGACGAACTTCAAAACACACAAAGGTCGTTATGAGTTTATAGAAATGCCTTTGATCTTTGTAATGCTCCATCCACTTTCCAATGCCTCATGAACAAAATTTTCAAACCCTTCCTATGAAAATTTGTGATGGTCTTCTTCAATAATATCTTGATCTATAGAAAAGCATGGGACTCACACATAGATCATGTTGACAAGTCTTTGAAACTCTTGAGCAACAACCAATTATTCATGAATCACTCCAAATGTGATTTTGGGGCTCTTGAGGTTGAATATTTGGGTCACATTGTAGGTCAAGAGGGAGTGCGACTTGATCCCAAGAAAGTGGAAGCTATGCAAGATTGGCCCTATCCCAAAGCACTGAAGATATCAAGGGGATTCTGAGGACTTATAGGCTACATTAGAAAATTTATGAAAAATTATGGCAAAATTGTAGCTCCCCTAACTTCACTCCTTAAAAAGAATTCCTTTGTTTGGAATGATGTAGCAACACAATCCTTCACTAATTTAAAGGATGTCGTGTGCACTACTCCAGTATTATCAATGCTTGAATATAATAATATTATTGTCTTGGAATGTGATGCCTTGTGCAAATATCTTGGAGTAGTATTGATGCAAGAAGGACAAACCTTGGAATTTCACCAGTAAGCATTTGTGTGACCACAATTTGGGAAAATCCACATATGAGAAGAAAATTATGGTTATCCTTCATGCAATGGATGTTTAGCTTATGGTTATACTGAGAGGCGGGTGAATCAATATAAGATACTTTTTACTTTATTTAATCCTTCATCAATCAATCATTAACTGAGAAACAATAATCACATATAAATTCAAATCACAATGCATAGAGTTTAACGTGGAAACCCTTGTGGGAGAAAACCACAAAAACTTGTATTTTATAAATATCTATAGGAACCAACCTATTGTTACAAATGTTGTAGGAACCAACCTACTGGAGACACCAATATCCTTAGATGAGCACTAACTCAGCAAGATGTAGGCACCAACCTACTTGAGACACCAATCTCCTTAGCTCAATACCAACTCAACAAGATGTAGGCACCAACCTACTGGAGACACCAATCTCCTCAACTGAGCACCAAATCAATAAGGTGTAGGAACCAACTTACTAGAGACACCAATCTCCTCAACTGAGAACCCTCTCAATAATATATCACAAATCCAAGATATTCCTACACAGAGTACTTCTAACTTCACCTGCATGTTTCATTCCACAAACAATCCTTCAAACCCTAGCAAGCTTCATACCATCATTCCCAAAATGTAATCAATTATGACAACATCAACTGACAGTAACATCCATTCACGACAACTTCCACTAACGACAAAATCCACTCACGACAATATCATAACTTCTTAGCAGAGCATACGACAACATCACAACCTCATGGAAACATCACAACTTCATAACATAGCATACGACAACACCACAACCTTACGACAACATCGCATCCTTATAGCATAACTTGAGAATAACAAAGACCTTAAAAGAATCCATTAGACTTCTCTTTCACACCAGAAAGACACCCCAACACTTTGAGTGCACTTTAAACTTGATATCTTCATCGGTTTCACTAAAAATGTGAAATTCTATCATGTATTTATACTATTTTTGTCCCCAAAAATTAGTTGAGCCCACCTCAATTTTCTGGTTGGGTTGTTGGGAAAAAAAAAAAAAATCATATCTCCTCATTACTAGGGAGTTAGAGGGACTTCCATATACCTTTGGAAAGGTCTTAGAATAATATTTCCAACCATGTAACTTGTGCTCCCATTTGAGTTAGATATGTAGGGTAAAAATCTTGTCAAATATAGGTTATCCAAATTGACCAAAAATAATACTTGCAATAATATTCATCTTGCAATATTTATTTTAGACATTTGTAGGCTTGTAATATTTATATTGGACATATTGTAGGCTCCCCCTATATTTGAAATCAATGATAAAAATATGTCCAACAATCTCCCCCTTTGCCATTGATGGAAACCCTTAGTCAATTCTGTAATACTCCCCCTGTCTGTAACTCTCCTTGTGTCTGCAACTTCTCTTTTGTTTACAACTTCTCCCCC
Organism: Picea sitchensis; assembly: GCA_010110895.2. Lineage (NCBI taxonomy): Eukaryota > Viridiplantae > Streptophyta > Pinopsida > Pinales > Pinaceae > Picea > Picea sitchensis. The sequence continues at coordinate 64,072 of SNQJ01S0104076.1, read as the reverse complement.
TTTTCATCAATGGAAAATGGTTGCTCCCCCTGATCTTGTTCTTCCATTTATTGATGATATGCGGGAGATATCACTCCCATACAACATTTTTCTCCCTTGACTTTATCGATTATGTATACATTTCTTGAGGTTCTATTTGCATTTTCCACTAATCTTCTTGAAGTTGCTTTCCTTATCTCACACCCTTTAGAATAAAATGTGACATTGTAACCTTGATCAAACGTTTGGATGACACTTAGAATATTATGCTTTAACCCTTCAACATACAATACAGTACGTGTCTTAGTTTTTCCATTATCAAAACTAACAGTACCTTTTCCAACTATCCTTGCAGAAGCCTTGTCTCCAAAAGTAACACTGCCTCATTTTTCTTCCTTCAAGATGAGAAACTTGGTCTAGTCCCTTGTCATGTGTTTTGAACATCCACTGTCATTGTACCATTTGTTCCCCTCATTTTGAGCATGAAGTGTAATTCCACATTCTTCTTTCTTTGGTTCTCATTGCTTCCTTTTCCACACTTTGGTGTATTCTTCTCTATGCTTGGTAAGAACATATTCTTTCTTGTTTTGTTTAGGAAACTTTATCATGTTTCTTATATAGTCACGTTCTATGTGCTTGTATTTATTGCACTTATAAAATTCAATATCAAGTAGAGGATAAAATGAATTGTAGTTTATGTTTGCAAACCCATGAGAAAATTTGGGTCTGTTGCTCACACAATCATCCTTTGAGGTTTTGTAAGAACCTCTATTTATATTTCTCACATGATCACTTCTTGCTAATCTATTGCTTTATGACCAAAATTATTGCAAGAAAAACAATATCCAAGAAAGAGGTATCAATTTGTGAAAGGTCTTTGTGGTGGAACAACTCTCCTGAACTCATTCTTTTTGTTCTTGTCAGAAGAATCGAGTTTTTGTTGGTCATCATTTCCTTTCTCGCTACTTCTTTCATTGTTGGTGGAGCCTTTAAGAATATTAGCATAGCTTTTAGTCTTTTCTTTATTTTATTTTTCTGATGGCTTTGTGACTTTAATGCTTACATCTCCCTTGATGGTATTTTTTTTATCGTCATAGTTGAGACCTATCTTGGAATGGTGACCTTTGCAAATTGAGAATATTATCTAATATTTCAGTACTCTTTCCAAAATTCAAGATTCTATTCAATTTATTAGTTGTTTTCTCTAGTTCCTTTCTCAGGGAAACTATTTCAGCTTCTATCTTGTCACAATTTTCTTCCTTTTCTTTTTTTTTCTTCTCACCACTTCTTCTATCCTCTTTGCCTCTTCTAGTTGAGTCTTCAAGGTAATAATTGTCTTCTATGTTTCTTCAAAATTATTATCCTTCTTTTCATGCTTCTACAGTTTCTTCTTCTTCTATATATTCTCTTCCTTCATTCTGTTTATCTCTTCTAAGGCACTAACGGGTTTTTCTTCAAGATTCACTTCCCCATTAATGTCTTCTTTTTCTGAATCTTCATTTTCTTCATTAGCATATTTTTCTTCCATGGTTATGGATAGAGATTATTCTTTGTCGTCACTATCTTCCCTTTCTTTGAAGTTTCTAGATCCTCTTTTTAGCTTTCTCACAACTTGTGCTTCTTCTGTCTCTGACTCGCAAAAAGAACAATCACTAGATTTCTCTTCACTAGATCTCTCTTCATAAAGGTTTTGTGGCTTTTCCCAAATCTGTTTAGTATTTGTACACTTCATTACCTTGATAATCTCATAATCTGGTAGGGCACTCAAGATGACTTCTATTGTTTTTTTATTTTTTTCACATGAGCCCTTCCTAAATTTATTTGTATAACATGTTCTGATTGATTCCCAAATATCAAGCCCAAGGGACTGCAAATATACCTTCATTATTATACTTTGTGTTTCATAGTTTGATCCATCAAAAAAAGGAGATATATTTGTAGGGAGACCTTCCTTACAATCCCTATGTGCTCAAGATCTACCTTCCAATGGTTAAATTTTTTCTGAAGGAACCCGCTCTGATACCAATTGTTGAGCTTATGGTTATAATGAGAGAGGTAGGGTGAATTAGTATAAGATAATTTTTACTTTATTTAACCATTCATCAATTAATGATTAACTAAGAAACAATAATCACATATAAAATCAAATCATAATGCACAGAGTTTAACGTGGAAACCCTTGCAGGAGAAAACCACAAAAACTTATCTTTTATAAATGTATGTAAGCACCAACCTACTGTTACAAATATTGTAGGAACCAACCTAATGGATACACCAATATCCTTAGCTGAGCACCAACTCTGGAAGATGTAGGAACCAACCTACTAGATACACCAATCTCCTCAACTGAGCACCGAATCAATAAGATGTAGGCATCAACTCAATAAAATGTATTCACCAACCTACTGGAGACACCAATATGCTCAACTCAGAACCAACTCAATAAGATATCACCAATCCAATATCTTCATACACAGAGTAATTTTAACTTCACTAGCATGCTTCATTCCGCGAACAATCCTTCAAACCCCAGCAAGCTTCATAGCATCATTCTCAAAATGTAATCATTGACGAAAACATCCATTGAAAGTAACATTCATTCACAAAAACGTCCACTAATGGAAACATCCACTCACAACAACATCACAACTTCATATAAGAGAATATGTAAACATCACAACCTCACGACAACATCACAACTTCATAGGATAGCATACGACAACATCACATCCTTACAACATACCTTTAGAATAACAAAGACCTTAAGACAATCCCTTATACTTCTCTTTCACTCTATAAATACACCCCAACACCTTGAGTGCACTTCATACTTTCTCTCTTCGTTGGTTTCACTAAAAATTTGAAATTATGTCATGTATTTATAGAAATTTATCCCCAAAAATTAGCTAAGCCAACCTCAATTTTCTGGTTGGGTTGTCGAATGGAAAAAATCATATATCCTCATTAATAGGGAGTTAGAGGTGTTTCCATATACCATTGGAAAAGTCTCAAAATAAAATTTCCAAAAATGTGATTTTTCTCCCATTTGAGTTAGGTATGCAGGGTAAAAATTCCCTTAAATATAGGTTATCCAAATTGACCAAAAATAATACTTTCAACAATCTCCATCTTGCAATATTTATTTTGGACATATGTAGGCTTGTAATATTTATCTTGGACATATTGTAGGCTCCCCCTATATTTGAAATCAATGACAAATATATTTCCAACAATGGAGACTTAGAGGCCATATCTCATAGGAAGTCATTTTCATATCAATACTGACCATAATAGTCTAACGTGCTTCCTCAAACAATGGTTGTCTTCACAATAACAAAATAAATGGGCCACCAAGATGTTGGGGTATCATTATGAGATCATATATAATAAGGGAAAATAGAATGTTGTGGTCAATGCTTTATCCAGAAAATTTGAGGAGGATGGGTCACTCATTTCCTTATCATTAGCAAGTCTAGGATGGCTTGGGGAAGCCTACGGGGAATGGTTAGAAAATGGTACTTTAAGGAAGCTCATCCAATGGATTTGGGTATATCCCAACCCACCTAAAAGTTATATATGGAGATAAGATATATTGTTGTATAAAGGGGACATAGTTCTAGAAAAATATTCGACCCTAAAACAACGATTTTTAGAGGAGCTACATTCATCACCGATATGAGGTCACTTTGACTTTCATAAAACCTATAAATGAACTACGTGTTCATTCTTTTGGGAAGGTATGCAAAAAAATATCCAAGATTTTGTAGCATCATATGAAGCTTGTCAATGAAACAAGGAATATATGATGAAGATACTAGGGGCATTGCAACCACTACCAATCCTAACACAAATCTGGACAAACATTTCAATGGATTTTATCTTAGGACTCCCAAAAATGAGTAACAAATCATTCATCATGGTGGTTCTTGACCATATTAAAAAGTTGATCAATTGTTTCTTAACCTGCATGTTTATAAACAAACATCACTCAAAGATAAAGTTCCTTAGAATATAACTCATCAATTTTATGGTCTTTATTAGATCATACAACGCATTTGTTAGGTTGACTACAAGTTGGCTCTACCATCCCACTCCAAGATTCATCTAATATTTCATATGCCCTGTTTTAAGAAGGTTGTGGGATAAAATTGCAAAGTGCATACCAACCTACCAAAAATTGATGAATAATGTTCCATTTGGCTCCAGAAAGAAGAAATATTGGATACCAAAGAGCATTAGTTGTGCCAATGCACGATGAGGTAGGTATTTATCCAGTGGAAAGATATGCAACTGGAAGATGTGACATGCGAACCAACAACAATTATACAACAATTTCCTCACCTTCATCCTTGAGGACAATGTTTCTTTCGAAGGGGGAGGGCATGTTAGGGTCCGACCCTAACCCTCTTACTTAGATACTTTATTAATGTATGAAGCCACCTTCTTTGAATAAGTCTCGTTAAATAGTTAGTTAATATTCATTCATTGTAAAGAGGGTCATCTTTATTAATAAGGCCCAAATTAGTTAGTAGGTCCCTATTATAAGTGGGCCCATAGGTAGTTAAGATTCTATTTGGATATATAATCTAGTCTATCATGCATTAATATCTCACAAAAATTGTTACATTCAAGACTATCTGATGCATGCGAAAGTGGAAACCAAGACTTATACAACAATTAAGGATCATCGACCAGTTATATAAGAGAGTCCATATGAGTCTGTAAATTCCTGAAGACCATGTACACATCATTTCTACATTGAAGAGACAAAAATACAACCAATAAACCATGAAAGCAACAACAATTGGAAAAGTTAGTGGGGAGGTGTCTTGGCCAAACCAACATGCATGGTTGGAGATATCATGCACCTTGGCCTTGCCTCCTGTGTTAGTATCCACCTATTCTTCAAGAATGATTTGGTTGGAGTTGATTCCTTGGGATCCCAAAGTTCCTGCTACCTCAACAATGTCATTCTCATTGTCAGGGTCCCAATTAGTGACTTTGAAGTTAATTCCAAATGTCACTCTACATAAAAAAAAAATGAATTTGGCTTCTAGTTGTTTGAGCCTATCCAAAGATTCATCCTAATTAACTTGCTTGAAATAATTGTCCTTCATTGATAGAGTAATAAGAGTTTTTTCCAACCAATAAAAATCCATGGCTATGAAAACTTTAGTATCTCTAGATTTGGAAAAGCTTGAATCATAGACCCAATCATAGAATCCATGCTTAACCCGATGCTTGGGAGTTTGTGAGTGAAATTTCCTATCCTCATTCACAAGAATCTCAATCTTTTTTTTCATTTATGTTGCTCTTTCCATCCCAGTACAATGGGAATGACTAGATGCCCACCTAGAGGGAGGAGGCTTGGGAGCGCCTCTCCTTATGTATCCACGAGAAATTGATTTTGGGACATCCTTGGGCATTTGGTTTTCCATGGGAAAACCAAGGTGATGAAAAAACTAAGAGGGTAATACCAACAAAGTGGAATCTCCATCATGTCCAAGTTGGAAACCACTTGAAACAACCACCTTCATAAATAGAGAAACTGTGGGGGAGGAGTTCCATTTGACATGTTCTAATAAAGGGAGTGAAAGAATCAAGGAGAAGCCAAAGGAAACCAAGTGTTTCCCTGAAACCAAGATAATAAAGTCAGGCTTAAGGAAAAGCCACCCAATTGGACAAACTCTTAGTCAGGTCTTATCATCTGACAAAAGGACCAAGTAAGAGTCAACAAGGAGCAAACCTAGATCAATGGAGGGATAGATAAACTTGGCCAGATAGCCATTCTATCCCAAAGAGGGTGCAAAGTCCACATTCCTAGGAAAATCGAAAGGCCAAGACTTGTTTCAAGGCTAAGACTTGTTTCAAGGCTTAAGAAATCCATGCCCACCAGAGGCCATGATCATCCACACATGCATAATGGGCATGTCATTGCAGAATAACCAAAAACCATGGGTATTTTCCATCAAAAGCAAGAGAGTGTTCAGATGTTGAAAAACATTTCCACCTTCCTTCACAATAGTCATCGAACCTCACATTGATATTAGATTCCTCACAATGAATCTTCACTTTTTATATTGTACCATCCCATAACCTGAGTAGAGGTTGGAAGGACAGTTGTCGAGCCTCCCACTGTCACATGACAGAAGCATTAAGGCCTCAATTAGTCACCCCATATGAGGGATTTAGAAAGATGTATGTTGAGTAGATGGTTATGTAATGCTTTTTGAAGAATTGTAATTGTAATTGGAGCTTTTCTCTAGGAGTTTGCTCTCTTGAAGAGGCAAGTAAACACAACTCTCTATTTCTCAAGTTTATCTATTCTCTCATATGTTCTTTAGTTTTTCTCTACATTTTATGTGATTGCTTTGAAGTTTTAGGGTTAAGTACATTATAAATATTTTATCACTTGTAATTACTAAATGTATATATATTTATTTAGAATACTTTTTCTATATCTTAAAGATATTTTATACCATATAGGTATATCAAATTTTATCGCAAGCTAGAATCCCTTAATAAAATTTATAAAATTATAACAATTTATCTTTATAAACATTTTTATAAGTTTATTTATTTTAAATGAGTAAAATATTCATACTCAATTCGTTTCTCTAACTGAGAATTCTATCAATGATTTAAAACTTGAATTTTAAGTGTGTAGGAATTATCTACAGATTATAGATCTTATATACAATTCTCGCAAGAGTTATCATGAATTCAAAACTTGGATTTTTATGCACAAAGGTAAAATTTCACACTTAAGAATTGATATGCTAAATATTTATAATGTATTGATGTATTGTCATTTTATCCCAATGCATCCAATTCAAGAGTGTGAATTCGATTTAATTCCACTATGTGTAGCAATGTAAACAAAGATTATATTTCCAATTTATACCCAGGGTTCCTATTTAAGTATATAAACAAAATTTTATAGTTTGTGTATAGAACATCAATATTAATTATGTGGCCTCAATTATGCATAGGTATAAATAGAATACCACTTCTAAAATTGGTACCAAATGTAAATTTTAACTCTTAAAATGAGGTACATAGGTTCTAGAAATGATATGATTGAAATCAAATGCAATCCTATTGTGGTCGATATGGAGATAACATTTAATTTTTATAGAAATGTGATATAACATGTCTAAGTTTATTATAGTGGAAAATGATTAAGCCGCTTCATATGTGGGCACATAGATATATTTCTCTATTTACTTGAAGGTGAAATATTATCTCTCATCAACTAATTTGATATAAAATCAATATATTACACTGGTATTGATATAGAGTTACCAATTCCAGCCTTTATATGAATGAATTCACAATAGAGATTTCTAAATCATAACTAATTCCAATCTAGCATGCATTACCGATTCCAAATAATTGTTTACCACTTGAACCATTTCCATTAGAGATGCATCATTTCCATTGAACCCACACAAGATTGGTTTCAACAATTTGTGTCACGGTGTTGACTTTAATGAATTTACAAACCCATAATTAGCTTCGACAATGTTATGCATCAAAACACTCAAATAACATAACAGGAGAAAGAGAAGTAAAGTCATGCTTTGAGAATGAGAGATGAATGAATGAGAAGCCTCTTTGAGGGAGCAACCTCCTTTTACAATATAACAAATGTACAAGATGAGATGCTTTTTAAAACTATGTCTCCTTAGTATATATAAGAGCCAAAGGGTACAATTAAAATTAAAGGGTCTAGTTGACCAATAAAGACAACACTAACATAACAAGAGAAATGTAATAAATCAATATATAGGGCTTAACATGCCTCTACCCTTCAATAAAGTGTTTCCCTCAACACTTGATTAGATGTGGATGTTTGAACTAGAGAAAATTTTAGGGGCTAAGTTTCTCCCATGGGCTAAGTTCGCATGTTTTTTTCCAAAAAATGATTTTCCAATTTCCATTTTCTGTAAAAAGAATCACCCAAATTCTATAAGATAAAAATAGTTTACTCTAAATATGCAAAAAATTGATAGAAATTATACAAAATCATTAAATATTTGAATATTTTTACAAAAATAATGTAAAACATTTTATGGTCAGCATTTTTGGAATCAGTAAGAATCGCCAAGGTTTCTACACTTTATGATAAGTATATATCCTGAAAAATTTCCTTGTATTTTTTTGCATGAAGAAATCATCTTCCTATGTTACCTCTTCTAATGGTTGGTTCTTCCACTTGATGAGGTACTCAGTAATTGCTCAATCTTGTAGTTGATTGATCCTCATTTCAAAGGTTTTTTTTTTCTGTTCTGGTGTGATTTTATCTTCTTCATTAATATTTGGTGAAATAGTATGAACTAGGATTTTCTCACTGACTACTTTATTTAAGCAATAAACATGGAATATTGGATGTACCCATGAAGATGGAAGCAACTCCAATTTGTAAGCCATACTACCAATCCTCCACAACAACTTATAGGGACCATAATACTTGGGTGCTAATTTATTGTCCTTATTTTGTTGCTTGAGTGACATCTATTTGTATGGTTGTAGCCTCATAAATACCCAATCCCCCACTTCAAATTCCCGTTCATTGTGATGTTGATCTGCATGTTGTTTCAACCTATTTTGTTCTATAGCCATGTTGTCCTTCAATACTTGGAGAACCTCTTGTTGGTGCTTTATTTGGCCCTCCACTACATGAACCTTCACTTTCCCTCTCAAGGGTGATGTGATGGATGGAGGATGATAGCCATAAAGTGCCATAAATGGGGACGTTTTTTATGAAGTATGGAAGGATGTGTTGTACCAAAATTCTGCTAAGGTAAACCACTTGACCCATTGTGTTTATTTATCATATGAAAATCAATGCAGATCCCCTTCTAGACATTTATTCACAATCTTAGTTTTCCGATCAAATTGAGGATGATAAGAGGAGATGTGGGCCAATTGAGTACCCAAACAACAAAATAATCTAGTAAAAAAATTACCAACGAAAACTAGATCTCTGTCACTTACAATAATCTTAGGGATTACATGTAGCTTATGAACTATTTACATGAATGTTGTTGCTATTTTACTTTCTTTAAAAGGACGGGAGAAAAAATGGGCATACTTTGTGAGTAGATCCACTACTACCATGATGACAGTATTTCCTTTAGACTTGGATAGACCTAAAATCCATTAAAACATCTTCCCAACATTGACTTGGTATGTCTAATGGTTGTAGGGGACTTGGGATCTTGATTGTCTCTCCCTTATTGTGTTGGCAAACAAAACATTCAACCACAAAATTTTGAACATCAGTTTTAAGACCTTCCCAAGAATCCTTTTTTATCTTGTGGTAAGTTTTCAAGAACCCCAAATGTCCTCCTATAGGAGAAGTGTACAATTCCAAAAGGACGTTTTGTTTGAGTTGGGAATTGTTACATAAATATAGGCAATCTTTATACCATGGTGAATCATTCTTCCACACAAATTTATCTAATTCACTTGGGTCCTTTTGTAGTTGTTGAATGATCTTGCATACCTTATGATCTTTCTTATATTCTATCCTTGATTCTTCCACTCAATCATATTATAAAATGGAAATAACATACAATAAGCCCTCTATGTCTTCTTCTTTCCTTGAAAGTGAATCAACCACAACAATTTTTCCCCTTTTTATAGATAATTTCAAATTCATAATATAGTATCTTTGTAACCGATTTTTGTTTATCTTCTAAATATAGTCATTGTTCAAGAAATACTTCAAATTATCATGATCTATTTTTATCTTGAAGTGTCTTCCTATTAGGTTACGGCATCATTTCTTAACTGCATGTAATGTGACCAACATGTCGTTTTCATAAATGGGTTTGAGTAAGTTCTTTCCTTTAATATAGTTTCTTTCAAAGGAAAGAATCCTTCCTTCTTGCATTAAAACTGCACCAATGCCATGCCCTAAGGCATCACACTCCACAATAAAGGTTTTTGTGAAGTTAGGGATGGATATGATACGAGTTGTACACACAACCTCCTTAAGTTTTTCAAAAGAATTGGTTGCTTCTTGAGACCAAGAAAATGCCTCTTTTTTAGTAATGTTGTTAAAGGTGCTTCTATTTTACCATAATTCTTTACAAATGTGTGGTAATATCCCATTAATCCTAACAATCCTCTAAGATTATTCAAGGTTTTTTGAATAGACCATTCCCTTGTAGCTTTAATTTTGTTACTATCCACTTTGACACCTTCATGAGATACAATATGACCCAAATATTCCACTTCTTGAACACCAAATGCACACTTAGAAGGCTTCACATACAATTGTTTCTCTTCTAGTAGTTTCAAAACCATGTCAACATGTTGTACATGCTCTTCCCAAGATTTTCTATAGATTAATATATCATCAAAAAAAACTAACACAAATTTTCTGAGGAAGGGTTTGAAAATAGAACCCATCAAGATTTGAAATGTTAAAGGTGCATTAGTAAGGCTAAATACATCACAAAAAACTCATAATGACCTTCATGTGTTTTGAAGGTTGTTTTGGGGATGTTTTCTTGCCTCATTTTGATTTGATAAAGTACAAAATGGAGATACATCTTGGCAAAGAAAATTGTTCCTTGCAATTCATCTAATAATCCATCAATGACATGTCCCCGAGGTGTAGGACAGTCGGTGACGGAGTGTGTTGTTAAGCCACTCCGTGATGTTAAAGTCACCGGTTCGAAACCTGCGG
>SNQJ01S0104076.1:23185-37586 GCA_010110895.2 Picea sitchensis | reverse complement strand
GCTCCCACATTATTTTTATTGTAGTGGTGAATGATTTCTTTTTCATTTTTGTTTATTGATTTAATAAGTAATTATATATATATATATATATAAAGAAAAAGAAAGGTACATCTAGTGATTTGGATGAGTGATAAGGTTTTTCTCTAGGGTTCTTTTATTCTTCTTGGTTTTTATGGTGACAACGTGATGAGGGAGTGACTCCTTTTGCTCTCGCTTTAATGCTTCTTTCAAGAATTATTAACATTGTAATTTATTGTAGAATCTAGGACAAAAAACAGTGAAGAGCTTTCAATAAAGTGTTGGAGCATAAGGCTTTGTAGGTTCATCATATTTATAGATCTTTTGGAAACAATTAGTGGGTATTCGATAATCAACTACGAGAGTCGATTGGGAGGTTGATTGATTGGTTGAATGTGTGGTTGATTAAGGAGTTGACTAGGAGACCAATTGAATGGTCAACTTAGCATTCATTTAGTTGGGCAGTTAGAATTAAACAGTTGACTGATGCATAGATTAAGGTATAAATTAAGGAGTTTATTATGCACTCTAACCAATTTATGTGGATCCTGTATTCCCCACTTTAAAGGAGTTAATAACATCTTGGTTCTATATAATATGGCCCTATGGGTCGATCTAAGAAAGCAGTGTGAATGTGTTGTGTATGGAAATCTTTAGGTTTCTTACGCTTCTTTGCATGTTGAGTTGTCCTTGGTTGCGCTTAAGTGATGTAATAGTGTCTTTCGACACCACCTGTCTCTTGGGATACTATCTCTTTGATCTATCTAATCCTATGAATCTCCAACATGGTATCTGAGCTAGTGGTTTGATATCTAGCCTACTGTCTACAAGTCTTGTGGAGGCTATTAGTGCTCCTGACAAGTTGGATCTATCTGGTAGATTGACTCAGGGTTTTGACTTGCAAACTAAATCTAGGATTAGATTAGTAGATCAACGTTATGAATTCCAAGTGAGAGCCTCTGGTCCTGAATTGCCACAACCATGGAATTTGGGCACAAGATATGGAAACATTGTTGAAGGGTAAAGCACTATGGAAATTTACAAAAATTGTGGTTCCAAATCCAAAGGATGAGCAACAAAAGTTTGTCACCGACGAGAAGAAGAGTGAGGCTATATGAGTCATAAAAATATACATCTCTATAAAGATTAGCTTTCATATAAGAATAATCAATTGTTTGAATGTTGTTTGTAAGAAGTTTAAGACTCTGTTTGATAGAATCGAAAAAAGTCAGGTTATGTAGATTGAGAAAGATTTTATCTCTCTAGATCCTCTCTCTCTTTTGAAAGAGTTGAAGATTATTTTTCCCATGTAAAATAACTTCAGTTGAAATTGAGTCAATATGAAAAGGACTTTCCCAAGAAAGAAGGTCAACTCATAGAATTGATCTTGATGAATTTCAAGACATGGAATGAATCATGTGTTCCATTTGGCATTCTATGCCAATTGGATCTCTAAGAAAGATGATGATAAGGACTATACTTTTTACTCTTGATGTGGTTTACTAATTAGGGCATAGGAAAAATATATTGATGAAGGGAAACTTGAGGTCAAGTAATAGACTCATTTGCTAAAGGGAAAAGGTATACATAATTACAGAGAAAAAGGTTAACAAAAGAAGGAATGCCACTGTGTCAACCAAACTGATAAGAAGAAGCATGGTGATTAGACTTCAACTAAGAAGGGTAGAAAGAAGAATACTTTTCTCTATTGTAGGAAATTCGGGCTTATGGAAAAGGTTTGTTGGTAGAAGACCAAGGACCCAGAGGAGAAGATGTAGAAAGTTGGAGAATCCATGTCAAATGGAAGATCGACCGACCTATAGATCCAAACTTCAGAAGGTAAGGTAGATAAATATTCATTTTATGTTAGTACTTATTAGGTCTTTCATGCTCATACTTCTTAAAGTGAATGGATAGTCAACTCAAGTTGAATCCATCACATGGCTAAAGATGCTTCTTTCTTTTCTTCATTTAAAGAAGCTACAAAAAAATAAATCTTTGTAGTAGATGATTATGCACTCACTACTGCTAGTTGTGGAAAGATTGAATGTTAGAATGGTGTGATCACCGATGTGTATCATCTACCTAGCCTAAGTGCAATTTTTTTTTTGTACCACAACTAACTCAAACTTGCAAGAAATTAGAGCTTTGGTTAGATTGATTTGTTGTGATTGACATGCAAAACAAATTTGTCATTGTCTCTGAAGGTTTTTTAGACCTGAAGGAATGATTGTATAAGTTTTGTGATTTTTCCAAGAAAGACCAAGATCCATTGTACTCGTAGCTCAATCCAATGACTAGAGCAGACTATGGCATGAATGACTTGGACAACATTTGAATTTATGAACCTTGGACCTAACAGGGAAAGACAATATGGTTATTGGTCTACCCATAATTGTTCCCCTTGATGGAGTATGTGAAGGATGTATGCTTGGAAAGAATCATCAAGATACCTTTGAAATAGAGAAATATTAGATGGAAAAGACTCAGTTGGAACTTGTCCATAATGACCTATGTTCCATGAAAAAAACACCACTAGTTGGTGCAAGGTATATCGTGATGACTTTTCTACGTATAATTGTGTATATTTTTTGAAGAATAAGAGTCATGTCTTTGAAAAGTTCAAGGAATTTAGGGAATTTGGTAAAAATCATTGCGGCCAACCTGTGGCATGTTTAAGATCTAAGAATGGAGAGAATATGTGGAGGATTTTGAAAATTACTTATTGCACAATGTTATCTCTTGGAAAAGTTTTGTACCTTACACACCTCAGTAGAATGGAATTGTTGAAAGAAATAATTGAGCTTTGGTTGAAATGGTGTATTGCTTGCTTCAAGCCAAAGGTCTATCGATTAAGTTTTGGGAAAATACTATTTACTACTCAAATTATTTGTTAAATGTGATTCTCACTCAAGTTTTATGGGATGTAACTCTAGTTGAAAATGAATAAAAAGGAAACTCTCAATCATATATGTTTGAACCTTTGGATGCATAGCATGGGATCACATTCTAGATGATAGGAGGAAGAAAATGGATGCAAAGAGTCATGTTTGTATCATGGTGGGTTACTTTGAAGAGTCAAAAGCCTACAACTTGATTGACCCTGTTAAGTAGGAAATTATTTATAGAATAGGTGTTGTCTTTGATGAGAAGAGATCAGGTACTACTCTGTTGAATTCTTCAGAACGAAATGAAAGCAGAGATATTACAATGAAATACACATAAACAATTCTAGAAACAGAGAAATACAATAATACATGATTTCTATTAATGAAAGAAATATACAGAGACTATAAAAATACAAAGTGCAAGACTCACTAGAATGGTGGCATCTTTATCTCTGAGAAGAGATGTGATGGATACACTCATTCACAAGAAGATGATTACAATGAGGATCTGAAGGCCTTTTTATGATAAACATGAATTCCAAAACCCTATACATCCAAAAACCTAACCCTAGGAGATGAAGCACCAAAAGTCATGTGGGCCTTGTTGGGCTAAGTTAGTACATTAACTTCCCAGGGTCGTAAATTTTTCATACGATCTCCATTTTAGGCGTGTAATAGCCCAATGGAAAGGTATTTTCAAGAACTATGCATTATGCCATCAAAATTTGACTTTGTCTACAGTTTGATTGTGGCAAGCCAAGAAAACATTGTTTAGATCCCCAAAATGGCCCCGGAAGTATAGAAAGATGTACTGACATGAAAACTTCCAAAATAAGCCTATTGGAATAGGTTGGCAGCCACCAATATCCACCTGGATGTTGTGTAGGGATTTAGGACAACCCTATAAGTGCAGAACCCATAGTTACAAAGAAATCTCCCCATTACAGAGAAACATGTTGAACTAAAAAGTGTCCAGATGAGCCAGTTGGAATTTGGAACAGGTGGGTGACCATTAATATCAACCTGGATCAATCCTCCTCCCTTAGGAAGCAATGGTATCCATTGAATTGAGTGTTCGGGGAAGAGGGGACAACATTTTCTAAATCTGAATCTTGGTGAGCTTTGTGCCTTGTTAGAGAAGTTGCACTGCTTGGTCTATGGAAGGTTGTCACGAACCTATTGTTGGCGGGGTTGAATATGTTCCACCAACTTGTTGTCTCTAGGCTTGACGAGGCATTGTGTAGGCACTATGTAGGTGAATAAACAATATCTTCTTTCTCTTAGGAAATATGTTTCTGTTGGATAGAAGGTGTTGAGGCTGCAGTGGTTGTAGTGGCCTTCTGTGCATCCTTTGAACAGACTGTGAAGAGGATGAATTTTGCAGTATGATAGATTACCTTGCAGCACTGTTTTCATGGAACAATAGTTGGAACTACCTCTGGTATCCCATAGAGTTGACCCCCCAAATTAATAATGACACTACGAGGTTGATATTCATAAACATCATGACGTTTCCACATATATGGTTGTCCCAAAACAACATCACATACATCAAGAGGGGCAACATCAGACACTACCTCATCCTTGAAGGTTCGGATGCCATAGGACAGGCGACACTGTTGGCTGACACAGAGATCTCGTCCCTGGTGAAGCCACCCAATGTTGTATTGTTGCGGGTGTGGTGTTGCTGACAACCCTAACTATTTGACGACCTCAACTGAGATGAGGTTCTTCTGGTTGTCATTATCAACAATAAAATGCAACGAGGTCCCCTTTACCCACATCTATGAATGGAAGAGGTGCTCCCCCTCTTCAGGATCTACTGGCTCTTATGGTTGAATTATTGTCAATTATAGATAGATAGATCTCCAAAAGATCTACTGGCTCTAAGATCTCCAAAGTGGTCACTTGATGAAGATGTGCATGTTGCTATTGGCAAGCGTTGAAGGATGTGTGAAAAATTCTCCATCATTTCATCCCTTTGTCATGCGAGAGCTTTCTCAAGCAACAGGTTAATAGAATCTTTTTCTCCATTGTTTTTCTGTTCTGCCGCCATAAAGGGTTTCTTGGGCATGCGAGAGTGATTGTCCTCAAGGGAAACAAGCTCGAGATCCAACTTGCTATACTTGGACCTCTTCAGGAACATGCACTGAAAAACGATCAAGAGCAGCCTGCTCTAATACCAATGATCCAGATTATTTTCAGAACAAAATGAAAGAAGAGATATTACAATGAAATACACATAAAAATTGCCAGAAACAGAGAAATACAACAATACATTATTTCTATTAATGAAAGAAATGTACAGAAACTATAAAAATACAGAGTGCAAGACTTGCTAGAATGGTGGCAAATTTATCTTTGGGAAGAGATGTGATGGCTATGCTCATTCGCAAGAAGATGATTACAATGAGGCTCTGAAGACCTTTTTATGATAAACATGAATGCCAAAACCCTAGACATCCAAAAACCTAACCTTAGGAGATGAAGCACCAAAAGTCATGTGGGCTCCGTTGGGGTAAGTTAGTACATTAACTTCCCAGGGTCGTAACTTTTGCATACGATCTCTGTTTTAGGCGTGTGATAGCCTGTTGGAAAGGTATTTTTGAGAACTATGCATTATGCCATCAAACTCTAACTTCATCTACAGTTTGACTATGGAAAGCCAAGAAAACACTGTTTAGAGCCCCAAAATGACCCTGGAAGTACAAAAAGATGTACTGACATGAAAACTTCCAAAATAAGCCAGTTGGAGTAGGTGGGAGGCCACCAATATGCACCTGGATGTTGTGTAGGGCTTCAGGACAACCTCGTAAGTGGAGAACCCATAATTACAAAGAAATGTCCCCATTACAGAGAAACGTGTTGAACTGAAAACTGTCCAAATGAGTCAGTTGGAACTTGGAACAAGTGGGTGGCCACCAATATCCACCTGGATCATCTTCTAGCTTGTTGAGTAATGATTCATTTGAAATTATACAAAATTCTAGACCAATTGACTACTTCACATGAACATTGATTAGAAATTTAGCATATATAGTTTCATTGTTTAAGGCTCATAATGATTTTGAATGATCTCCCTTTTTATAATTTGAACAAATATCACTACCAAACCTTTCATCCAAATTGTTGTGAACAAAAATAGTACATGTCAAATTTTAGTTCCAGCTGCTACTAGTCATAGAGCTATTGGCAATTACTTCAATACCTAAGGACATGTAGTTAGGTGGACTGTACTTTCTTCGTATAGAATTTGATGTACCCTTGATGCATATTGATCATTGTATACAACCATTTCCTTGTAATTATCATGCCAAATTCCATCCCCATTGATCTTCCAAACATTGGATCCTCTTTACAATTTATTTCAAATCCCACATTGACTCCACAAAAAGGATTGGATCAAAGTGTAGGGTCACAATTATTTTATCCAATCCAAGGATGTTGACTCCTAGTATTTCCACATTCTTTATAATTTCATGAATGAATATGTGAAAGACGGTTAGATATACTATCCAATGGAAGCTCGAGGGGATGTGTCAAAGCACAAAAATTGTTACAACATTGTAGAGAGCAGTGAAAACAAGATTTTTCCTACTAGCCTTCTCAAGCTATGTGCATCCATAAACCATCAAGCAATAAGGAGAACATGAACTAAAAAAAATTAACTCTTTTAGAAAATTTACATTGTTTTGAATGTCAAAATGTGCTTATATTTTTTTGAACTAGATATCTTCTCCATGACCAACATATATGCTAAATAAATGATTTTTCTTGATGTTACATAATAGAAGCTACGAATGATCATGCATAAAACTATTGATAGAGATTTACATCATAAAGAAACAATGATAGTTTTGATATAAGTGTTGCTCAATTCTCTTCAATGTGCTTAATCGTTTGTTGAATTAGTGAAATCTGCTCCAACATAGTTTGGAATTCAAGTGATGATTCCAATGATGGGTATGTTAGTGGTGTACTTAACCTACATGCTTATGGTTTAACTCATGAGAGAGTTCCTTTGGATACAATATATTGGGAAATCATCCAAGTTATTTAGAGTATACTTATTTCACGTACAATAATGCCAAATATCTTGTAGGTGGTTTAGATGCAGTGTCTTCCAGAAGTATAGTGGATCATGCTAATATAAAAGTGGGATGAATCAATATTTGCAAATTTCTCTACACCCTATTTATCTAGGATTTCTATATCTAGTTACTAAGTATCTTTATAAGAAAAGCTAATACCCTCCCTTATAAGAAAAGCTAATACCCTAATCATATTTAGGTTTATATGGATCACCTTAAAATGTATGACTTCTAAAAAGAGGCTCTCAACAACATGGAGTTTTTGGATTTAAAATATATAGAATATCTTATGATAAGGATTATCTCCATACTAATATACCACCTTATACTGATGGATAGTTTTCCTAACCTATCATATGAGATGCAAAGGAGAATATTGGACTCTAAAGTATATCCTTGTGGCGTATCTACTATTAATTGTCTCATGAGAAGTAGAGATGCAAAGGGCATTGGATTTTCCTAACCTATCATATGAGATGCAAAGGAGAATATTGGACTCTAAAGTATATCCTTGTGGCGTATCTACTATTAATTGTCTCATGAGAAGTAGAGATGCAAAGGGCATTGGATTTATGGATATCACAACTGAATTCTCAATGCAAAATGCACCTTTACAAAGGATTTGATTGTTGACGAAGTTAGAGATGTAACATCATTAAATTATTTTCTATGATAACTATGACAATTGCATATGTTGACAATGGGTAGCATGCCACATTAAATTATTCTCTATGATAACTATGACAATTGCATATGTTGACAATGGGTAGCATGCCACAACCATTGGAGTGGATAGTCTAGCCTTTTCTAAACTTGCAATGCTAGAAACAAGAAAAAGCAAGATTCTAGCATGATACTATATGATATAGCTAACAAGTTAGGAAAATTCTCTATCACAATCCAGAGGTTGTCATATCTAACAAATGTCCTATACAAACATAAAACTTAAGAATCAAAACACAAAAAATCCTATCAATGCATAGAAGTTTTGTAACATCTTGGTTTGACTTTCTTAAAAATTGAAGTATTTTGTTTCTGCGGTTAATAAAAATGACCAAATGGGTTGAACAAGAGTGCCTAAAGGGGATATGATACCACAAGAGGGGGAAGGTGAGGGAGTCTAAAGGGGGTATCATAGTCCAGCTAGGGGGTGGTGTCTGTTGAAGGCTACCTACGATTGGGTGGAAATCGCTTGCTCAACTCGTTGTTGGTCTACACGTTTTCAAAAAATAAGTTACAACTCTATTTTGGTTTTATAGGTTTTGTTTGTAAAAATTTAGATAAATATTGGGTTTTATTTATTGCAATTCTACCTTGGTTGTTAAAAATTCCTTTAGATTATTTCACCACTAATGAATTAATTCTGGTTAAAACCTCCCATGTGAGGTAGTAAAATATCGATCTAATTTAAAACCATATACATAAAACAAAACTACCTCTGCTATAGAATTATGGAAAAGGCGTGGGCAAAATCAACATAGTAAGGTTGAATGAGAAAATTTGAGTGGAAAACCCTTTCAACACCATGTTTTAGTTAAGGATGACATTGTAGTGTTTCAAGGGAATTGGAGTTGCCCATTTAGCATAAAAATCGATGTGCCATAGTTCATAGTTCGGGTGATTGAGCGATATATAAAAAATGATCTTGATTTAATGGAATGCATCGTAAACCTTCGCCATTATTGGATATTCCTGGAATACTTTCCTTGCTCTGAATTTTATGCCTTTATATGTTATGTTTTTAACATATGGTCTGAATTCTATGCTTTTATGTGTTTTAAGACACCATGTATATGTTGTTTTGGTGCTTTGGGCCTTGTTTTTGGTGTTTTAATATTGTAGTGTTTGTTACTTTAATTTTGATGTGTACATGGTATTAATGTGTTAACCAATTATTATATTAGAATTTGCAAGATTTTTATATTTATTGTATTGTAGTGATAAATTTTTTTAAAATATTTGTTATTTAATTATAATGTGTATATAATATCAATATATTTATCAATTAATTATTATATAAAAATTTGTGAAATTTTAAAAATAAATATAAAAAATTGGTTTGAATTTTAAAAGGAAAATAATAATATTATATTTTAAAATTATGATTTAGCTAAAAAACAATTTTATGTATGAGAACTTTTCTTTGTGAAATAGAAAACTTCTACACAAATATTTAGATTCGAATTTTTAGTTTACCAAATTTGAATGTTTAGTCATAAAATGTGGGTGAGAATAAGTGAAAGTTACATACTTATATTAACAATAATCGAATTCAAATCTTTTAGTGGGCATTGGTAAGACTAAGTGAAACTCATATAGTTGCATAAACAAACAACGTTTTTTAAATGTTCTATGTTTTTATCTTTTTCGGGTATTTTTTTCGATTAGTTTTATCCAAAATCTAGTTAGAAATTTAGAAAATTGCAGATTTCAATTGTTCAGATTACATATTCTAAGTGCTCTGGGGTTTTTGAGCATGCTAAATCGATTTATGCATTAAAAAATGCAATTTAAACAATATAAAGTTGTGATTTTGCTAACAATTGGGTTATTGGATTTTGGTGATAATTGCCAAAAAGTAAAAAAATGTTGAACGTTTAGACTACGCCTAAATAAACCCCTCACAAGTGACAACATAGCCTCCCAAAAAAGATAACATGAAATTTGTGTAAATCATATTTGTTCTTTTTTTTTAACATTGTCATTATGACATTATATAAATAAATAAATCTTTGATAGTAAGACTTTTCTTTCATTTCCATTATGATGGGAATAATGTTAAAAAGATTACATAATTACGTTGAAGGCATTCTTTTAAGGGGAGGTTCCCCTCGACCCTATGTTGTTTGTCTGCATCCTATTGAACCATGCCACATGTCGTCTATCTACATCCTATTGAACCCTGCTACGTCCCCTCCATGTATTGAACCCTTCCACATCCCTACCACATGTTGCAATTCTGATGTTTCCTTCTCATGTTTGGGTGTTCTACCTTCTGAGTGAGGAAAATTTCGCTTCCACTCTATCTCTGTAATAAATGAGCCCCCCTCGTACATTTATTGGAGGCCACTTTTTTTCGTAGTTGTACTCAACACACTATCGACAGATGAGATCGCAAGCTACCTATACAGGTGATTCTCTTAGTTGTTCTATTACCATATACCATGTTTTGATATATATACATTATTTTCATTTATTTACCATCACTTTGATCATATGGTTTTGGGCTGCAAAGTTTTGGGAGATGAACAACTATTGATGTTAATCGGTGAGGAGGATCTGGAGGAGGGGAGGAGGGGATTGCAGAAAATGGTGATCTTTGGAGGAATATGGAGGAAGGGAAAAGATTTATGTCAAATGTTGGTTGGCATATGGAAGGGGACGATGGTGGGAATAATAGGGCTGAGCAGGAGCAGAAAGTTGACATTCTTGAGGGTGGTGAGTAGGATTGAAATGATATAGATTTTTGATCTGGGTGCACTATGACAAATGGCATCAGCCAGGTCACACATTCATAGTTGTTCAGGGCCAACTTGATGCCCACCAGATAGCAATGAAGTGAACCAATATTTTTTTCCTTTTGAACAAACTCTTGGAACCACCCGTCGACTCTCTTCCTCAACAACCACAATAATGATAAGCCATATTCATTGTAACATACCCAACAACCAACTAAGAAACATTACATGTGGAACACACATTTAAAATTAATATTTTATGCTTATTAATTTTCTTATAGCTTATTAGCTACAGATCGCACACAATTTAACCATTTGACTGATACCACATTTCTAAATGGATCTAACAACATATATTAAAACATGAATTAAACTGATCAAGAAAAAAACAAACAAACACCACAACATCCATATAAGCCATTTACACAATGAAATATCATGATGAACACAACAAAGAACTTATTTGTTAATAGATAACCAAATGGTTGCATACAAAGGATGAACCTCCCAACCATAGATATTGCTATTCGCTTTCTTTCAAAAGAAATCCACCCCCGAGATTAGGCTATCAGTCCACAAGGAGATATGGCCCTTTGGCTATCCACTCTCCACACACACACAACAACCCCAAAACCCAAGTTCCAATTCGTTTCCCACAGCCTGCACACCCCAAGGAATGGTATTCCCCTTCATTGCAAAGAGTCCCTCAAGCCTTCCCACTCCCCTCTGGGGATCCAGTGCATCCGGTTGACTAGGAAACCTCCCAACTACTCTAGGAGTGCTCACAACAGCCCTCACAAGGATATTGAGTCCATTTCTCAACATAAAAATGCTTCACAGGCTTACAACTCGATTTACAGGCACATGTGTCTCTTTCTCGACATAAAACATAGCCCAACAATGGTTTCCTTCAAGCTCACCATGGTTGGTGCTCTTCCCATCACTCATCCCCTCTCTTGTTGCCCAAAATCTAAAAGTAAAAACTTCCCCCTTGACCATATGAATTTCCTCTTCTTGTTTGCTTGCTTAACTTGACTTACACTCTTCCCCAAGATGATTGTAATCATTCACATGCTCTCCAATAACTATAGCACGTGACTCCTTACACCCTCCCTCTTACATGAATTCAAAGATTGGCTTTAGGAACACTCAATAGAAAATAGAAGGTTTACACAACAATAATAATTTAGGAATGTGGGTTGGATTAATACCCATGAGTAACTCCCCCTTGGACCCCTTTCTCTTGTGGAATCATATCCCCCCATCGTTATTCATCCTTTGTGTATCGCAAACAGTGATTACTATTTTTATTAGCTATTTCAATGCACCTAATTTACCATTCGACCTTCGAACACATTAAACCAATATGGGTTGTTCACCCCAACACATTGACTCACTAGTCTAAATCACATTTATACAATTAATTATAATTCACAAAGATTAAAATTGGGGATGTTACATCCCCTCCTCCTTATTTTTGCATTGTCCTCAATGCACAACACCCTACAGGTGTTCATTCACTTTACAATTTTGGCTCTCGGGCCATTAATCAATCATATAGGATCCTCAGCCTAAAATCACACATGGATTCCAGCCTAAACAAAATTACATAGGCTCTTTGGACCAAAATCATAGATGCATAGGCACCCTGGCCCAAGAAAAATCTATATTCATAGGCACTTCAAATGAAAACCATAGATACTTAGGTTCCCTAGCCCAATCCCACGTAAGATCATTTTACTATTCATCATTTTGGAAATAATTCCAACCAACAATATTTCATTTTTTTTGTGGCATGCACTGTCTTTCTTTGGCTCTAACTACAATATTATTCATACTTTTTCATTTTACACAATAATTCCAACCAACAAAATCTCATTCCCCTCAACCTGCACAACCCAAGGAAGTGTACCCCTTCTTTGCATTGTAGTCCTTCAAGTTGTACCACTTCCCTTCCAGGGTTCCAATACAAGGTCATGCATGAAGCCTTTGAGTTGTGGCTCCAGGAACTCCAACTGCAATATCTTTTATACTTTATTGATTCCCACATCAATTCCAAACAATAAACTCTCATTCCTCTCAATGAGCACAACCCAAGGAAGTGGAACCCTTCTCTGCACTGCATTCCTTCAGGCTATACTACTTCTTTTCCATGGTTTCAGTACATGGTCGAACATGAAGTCTCTGAGTGGTGGGTCCAAGAACTCCATTTGTGATAGTGAAATCTACAACTATCAAATAGTTGCAATTGTGCATCCTACACAACATCTTAACACAACTCTGGTGGAAATAAAATACACAATCATAGCATACAATCTCATGCAACTACTCATAACAGTTAAAACATAATGCAATCAACTTAAACATACATAGTGATGATGAAATAGATGTATAAAATCACTCGGTCACATAAAGACATAGATGCAGAAACAATATTTAGGAAGAACAAGCAACAAAAAATAAATAAAAAATTAGAACACACTGAACAATGATTCACCCATCCTTCAATATAATTAACACAATGATTACAATCACTTATCCATGTGGTTTTTTCTTTGTTTTAGGAGAAACCACATTAAGAATTTGGCTCATTGTTTTTGTCTTGATACACCCTTATGATTCCAACCACCATGTCATATGCATTATTGAGTTCCCTCCCTCTTTCCATCCTCACCCTCCAGGATCAGGCATCCCTTTCATTGCTACATAGTCCCTCGGGCGATCCATCATTTTCTAAGGTGTTCTTGCGCAAGGGAAGAGCCAACTCACTACCAGATTTTTCACTGGAAATTTGTAACTTGTGGCAATCATAGGGTTCCAGTATCATAGCAATAGCCTACTTTCCAAGCTTTCCAATTTTATAGCCATCATATCATTTGTATCACATGCACACAGTCATCATGAGATATCATCATAGCAATTTTTACATATTAGTTTCCAAACCTATTTTACATATACGAAACTAATATTCCCAATCACAAGATTTCTTCTCAAGATGTTTGGCTCTTGCAACATTATGCATTGGTCTTCCTTATGGGCTTACACCATTGTCATATCAAGACCATTCTTCTTGCAATTTTTCTCAACTTTCTTGTAGCCAAACAAGATTGTTAGCACTCAGGCATATTTCCAACAATTCATGAAATGATCTCAGAATTGTAATTTTCCATCAATTCAATCATTTTCAGCCATTATTCACTTTTAAAAATGGGATTCAACCATTAATCATATTATCTAGATTGAGACTATCAACCACCGCAACATATGCATTCAATCCATGAAGTGATTTTTTTAGAATTACATCAATCTAAAAATTTCATCACTTCCAACTATTATTTATATTAAATGGAATGTAACCATCATTCCTTACATATGCATTACCAGTACCCAAATCATTTTGTAATGTAATCAACCATTACCAATGTGCCAATGTCCATGGTCGTATTTACCCAATGCATCCTTGCATTGACTCTGGAATACCATATATCCATGGCATTCATTGCTACCACAAGAATATGTATCATGTCTTGTCTTGGTTGTGATCTAATAACCAACACAACACAATATGCAATTAATTTCTCACAATTGCATTCAATTATAGAATAATATTTGCATACTCAAGGCCTCCTGCCTATACATCGATATTGAGAAATTAACTAAGGAAATTCTTACTTCAATTCTCTTCATCATTTTATGCAATATAAACAACCCCAAATTGCATACCTGCATGGTTGTTATCAATTTACTTGATGCTACCTAATCAATTGTTGCTTGGTAGAATCTCATGAGCTCCCTTCACCAACCTCTTGATCAACATTCTCACCATCCTCATTTGTCTTCATATGGATGGATACCATAAACAATAGTATCATCATGCTATAATCATTTTTCCTGAGTACACAATCCATCATTAGTTTTATTCAACATCATACCATCATCGTCATCA
>SNQJ01S0104076.1:0-17516 GCA_010110895.2 Picea sitchensis | reverse complement strand
ATACCTTGGAGTGATCAGATGAAGTGATAATATGAGTCTAAATACAGGTGATGAAGGGTATAATAATGGCAAAAAGTATGGGCAAAAAGGTACAATATGTGGTCCCAACACTGCTATGATACTGGAACCCTATGATTGCCACAAGTTACAAATTTCCAGTGAAAAATTTGGTAGTGAGTTGGCTCTTCCCTTACACAAGAACACCTTGGAAAATGATGGATCGTTCGAGGGACTGTGTAGCAATGAAAGGGATGCCTAATCCTAGAGCGTGAGGATGGCAAGGGGGAGGGAACTCAATAATGCATATGACATGGTGGTTGGAATCATAAGGGTGTATCAAGAGAAGAACAATGAGCCAAATTCTTAATGTGGTTTCTCTTAAAACAAAGAAAAAACCCCATGGATAAGTGATTATAATCATTGTGTTAATTATATTGAAAGATGGGTGAACCATTGTTCAGTGTGTTCTAATTTTTTATTTTTTCGTTGTTGCTTGTTCTTCCTGAATATTTTTTCTTCATCTATGTCTTTATGTGACCGAGTGCTTTTATGCGTCTATTTCGTCATCACTATGTATGTTTAAGTTGATTGCATTATGTTTTAATTGTTATGGGTAGTTGCATGAAATTGTATGCTATGATTGTGTATTTTATTTCCACCAGATTTGTGTTATTATATTGTGTAGGGTGCACAATTGCAGCAACTATTTGATAGTTGGAGATTACACTATCACAAATGGAGTTCTTGGACCCACCACTTAGAGACTTCATGTTCAACCATGTACTAAAACCCTGGAAAGGAAGTAGTATAGCCTGAAGGAATGTAGTGCAGAGAAGGGTTCCACTTCCTTGGGTTATGCTTGTTGAGGGGAATGTGAGTTTATTGTTTGGAATTGATGTGGGAATCAATAAAGTATAAAAGATATTGCAGTTGGAGTTCCTGGAGCCACAACTCAAAGGCTTCATGCATGACCTTGTACTGGAACCCTAGAAGGGAAGTGGTACAACCTGAAGGACTACAATGCAAAGAAGGGGTACACTTCCTTGGGTTGTGCAGGTTGAGAGGAATGAGATTTTGTTGGTTGGAATTTTTGTGTAAAATGAAAAGGCATGAAGAATATTGTAGTTAGAGCCAAAGAAAGACAGTGCATGCCACAAAAAAATGAAATATTGTTGGTTGGAATTGTTTCCAAAATGATGAATAGTGAAATGATCTTACGCGGGATTGGGCCAAGGAGCGTAAGTATCTATGGTTTCCATTCAAAGTGCCTATGAATGTAGATTTTTCTTGGGCCAGGGTGCCTATGTATCTATGATTTTGGGCCAAAGATCCTATGTAATTTTGTTTAGGCTGGAATGCATGTGTGATGTTAGGCCGAGGATCCTATATGATTGATTAATGGCCCGAGAGCCAGAATTGTAAAGTGAATGAACACCTGTAGGGTGTTGTGCATTGAGAACAATGCAAAAATAAGGAGGGGGTGTAACATCCCCAATTTTAATCCTTGTGAATTATAATTAATTGTATAAATGTGATTTAGACTAGTGAGTCAATGTGTTGGGGTGAAGATCCCATATTGTTTTAATGTGTTCGAAGGTCGAATGGTAAATTAGGTGCATTGAAATAGCTAATAAAAATAGTAATCACTGTTTGCGATACAAAAAGGATGAATAACTATGGGGGGATATGATTCCACAAGAGAAAGGGGTCCAAGGGGGAGTTACTCATGGGTATTAATCCAACCCACATTCCTGAATTATTATTGTTGTGTAAACCTTCTATTTTCTATTGAGTGTTCCTAAAGCCAATCATTGAATTCATGTAAGAGGGAGGGTGTAAGGAGTCAAGTCCTATAGTTATTGGAGAGAATGGGAATGATTACAATCATCTTGGGGAAGAGTGTAAGTCAAGTTAAGCAAGAAAACAAGAAGAGGAAATTCATATGGTCAAGGGGGCAGTTTTTACTTTTAGATTTTGGGCAACAAGAGAGGGGATGAGTGATGGGAAGAGAACCAACCATGTTGAGCTTGAAGGAAACCATTGTTGGGCTATGTTTTATGTTGAGAAAGAGACACGTGTGCCCTTAAATCGAGCTGTAATCCTGTGAAGCATTTTTATGTTGGGAAATGGACTCAAGAGCCTTGTGAGGGCTGTTGTGAGCACTCCTGGAGTAGTTGGGTGGGAGGTTTCCTAGTCAACCAGATGCACTGGATCCATGGAGGGGAGTGGGAAGGCTTGAGGGACTCTTTGCAATGAAGGGGAATACCATTCCTTGGGTTGTGGAGGTTGTGGGAAATGAATTGGAACTTGGGTTTTGAGGTTGTTGTGTGTGTGTGGAGAGTGGATAGCCAGAGGGCCAGATCTCCTTGTGGACTCATAGCCTAATATCGGGGGTGGATTTCTTTTGAAAGAGAGCGAATAGCAATATCTATGGCTGGGAGGTTCATCCTTTGTATTCAACCATTTGGTTATCTATTAACAAATAAGTTCTTTGTTGTGTACATCATGATATTTCATTGTGTAAATGACTTATATGGATGTTGTGTGTTTGTTTGTTGTTTTCTTGATCAGTTGAATTCATGTTTTAATATATGTTGTTAGATCCATTTATAAATGTGGTATCAGTCAAATGGTTAAATTGTGTGCGATCTGTAGCTAATAAGCTATAAGAAAATTAATAAGCATAAAATATTAATTTTAAATGTGTGTTCCACATGTAATGTTGCTCAATTAGTGCTTGGGTATGTTACAATGAATATGGATTATCATTGTTGTGGTTGTTGAGGAAGAGAGTCTATGAGTGGTTCCAAGAGTTTGTTCAAAAGGAAAAAAATATCGGTTCACTTCATTGCTATCTGGTGGGCATCAAGTTGGCCCTGAACGACTATGAATGCATGACTTGGCTGATGCCACTTGTCATAGTGCACCCAGATCAAACATCTATATCATTTCAATCCTACTCACCACCCTAAAGAATGTCGACTTTCTGCTCCCGCTCAGCCCTATTATTCCCACCATCATCCCCTTCCATATGCCAACCGACATTTGACATAAAGCTTTTCCCTTCCTCCATATTCCTCCAAAGATCGCCATTTCCTGCAATCCCCTCCTCCCCTCCTCCAAATCCTCCTCACCGATTAACATCAATAGTTTTTCATCTCCCAAAACTTTGCAGCCCAAAACCCTATGATCAAAGTGATGGTAAATAAATGAAAATAATGTATATATATCAAAACATGGTATATGGTAATAGAACAACTAAGAGAATCACCTGCATAGGTAGCTTGCGATCTCATCTGTCGATAGTGTGTTGAGTACAACTACTGGAAAAGTGGCCTCCAATAAATGTATGAGGGGGGATCATTTATTACAGAGATAGAGTGGAAGCAAAATTTTCCTCACTCAGAAGGTAGAACACCCAAACATGAGAAGGAAACATCAGAATTGCAACATGTGGTAGGGATGTGGAAGGGTTAAATACATGGAGGGGACGTAGTAGGGTTCAATAGGATGTAGATAGACGACATGTGGCAAGGTTCAATAGGATGCGGACAAACGACATAGGGTCGAGGGGAACCTCCCCTTAAAAGAATGCCTTCAACATAATTATGTAATATTTTTAACCTTATTCCCATCATAATGGAAATGAAAGAAAAGTCTTACTATCAAAGATTTATTTATTTATATAATGTCATAATGGCAATGTTAAAAAAAAAGAACAAATATGATTTATGCAAATTTCATGCTATCTTTTTTGGGAGGCTATGTTGTCACTTATGAGGGGTTTATTTAGGCATAGTCTAAACGTTCAACATTTTTTTACTTTCTGGCAATTATCACCAAAATCCAACAACCCAATTGTTAGCAAAATCACAACTTTATATTGTTTAAATTGCATTTTTGAATGCATAAATCGATTTAGCATGCTCAAAAACCCCAGAGCACTTAGAATATGTAATCTGAACGACTAACCTCTGCAATTTTCCAAATTTCTAACTGGATTTCGGGTAAAACTAATCGAAAAAAATACCCGAAAAAGATAAAAACATTGAACATTTAAAAAACGTTGTTTGTTTATGCAACTATATGAGTTTCACTTAGTCTTACCAGTGCCCACTAAAAGGTTTGAATTCGATTATTGTTAATATAAGTATGTAACTTTCACTTATTCTCATCCACATTTTACTCAAATATATAATTTTGTAGATTAAACATTCAAATTTGGTAAACTAAAGGTTCAAATCTAAATATTTGTGTAGAAGTTTTCTATTTCACAAAGAAAAGTTCTCATACATAAATTTGATTTTTAGCTAAATCATAATCTTAAAATATAATATTATTATTTTCCTTTTAAAATTCAAACAAATTTTTTATATTTATTTTTAAAATTTCACAAAATTTTATATAATAATTGATAAATATATTGATATTATATACACATTATAATTAAATAACAAATATTTAAAAAAAAAATATCACTACAATACAATAAATATAAAAATCTTGCAAATTCTAATATAATAATTGGTTAACACATTAATACCATGTACACATCAAAATTAAAATAACAAACATTACAATATTAAAACACCAAAAACAATGCCCAAAGCACCAAAACAACATATACATGGTGTCTTAAAACACATAAAAGCATAGAATTCAGACCATATGTTAAAAACATATAAAGGCATAGAATTCAGAGCAAGGAAAGTATTCCAGGAATATCCAATAATGGCGAAGGTTTACGATGCATTCCATTAAATCAAGATCATTTTTTTATATATATTGCTCAATCACCCGAACTATGAACTATGGAACATCGATTTTTATGCTAAATGGGCAACTCCAATTCCCCTGAAACACTACAATGTCATCCTTAACTAAAACATGGTGTTGAAAGGGTTTTCCACTCAAGTTTTCTCATTCAACCTTACTATGTTGATTTTGCCCACGCCCTTTCCATAATTTTATAGCAGAGGTAGTTTTGTTTTATGTATATGGTTTTAAATTAGATCGATATTTTACTACTCCACATGGGAGGTTTTAACCAGAATTAATTCATCAGTTGTGAAATAATCTAAAGGAATTTTTAACAATCAAGACAGAATTGCAATAAATAAAATCCAATATTTATCTAAATTTTTACAAACAAAACTTATAAACCAAAACAGAGTTGTAACTTATCTTTTGAAAATGTGCAGACCAACAATGAGTTGAGCAAGCGATTTTCACCCAATCGTAGGTAGCCTTCAACAGACACCACCCCCTAGCCAGGCTATGATACCACCAGGGGAAAGCAGGAATAAAACAAACTCTGAATTTCATACTCAATAGATTTAAACCAATAATTTTTACTGCTCGCTTCTTGAGGACAGAGAAAAACTAAGGCACTCACATTACCTTCCAACACAACACAAGGAGCACCTCATTCTCTGTTGTACAGTACCTCAAAAAATCCTCCTTTTTAGCATGTGCATAGAAAGGTCCAGGCTGATATTGGTATCTTGGCATTTTTCTCCATCTAAAAGCTTTCTCTCATGGCCGGTTTTATTCTATATGAACTTGGCTCTCCATTTTTGGAGTATCTTTTACAAAAACTCTTTCTTTTTCTTTCTTTCCTCCCATCCCTTTTTCCCCATTCGAATTTTCTTCACGCATAATGGCAAGAGAATTCAAACTCAACTTATTTTCCTAGTTCCAAGAATGTAGGGGAGACAACTGGCTAGTTTTTAGAAAATGGTGGCTTAGATTGAGGAATTGGTTTCCTCCACTCCTCTTAACCCCTTTTAGCTTTGAAATTCAAATTTGGAATGGATTAGGGTTCAATGTAATGGAAGGTAAATGTTTTTAGGCATAAACCCCCCTTAGACCCCCTCACCTTTCCCCTCTTGTGGTATCATAGCCCCTTTAGGAACTCTTGTTCAACCAGTGTGGTCATTTTTATTAACCGCAAAAACAAAATACTTCAATTTTTAAGAGAGTCAAACCAAGATGTTGCAAAACTTCTATGCATTGATAAGATTTTTTGTGCTTTGATTCTTAAATTTAATGTTTGTATAAGACATTTGTTAAATATGGCAACCTCTGGACTATGATAGAGAATTTTCCTAACTTGTTAGCTATATCATATAGTATCATGCTAAAATCTTGTTTTTTCTTTTTTCTAACATTGCAAGTTTAGAAAACGCTAGACTATCCACTCCAATGGTTGTGGCATGCTACCCATTGTCAACATATGCAATTGTCATAGTTATCACAGAGAATAATTTAATGATGTTACATCTCTAACCTCGTCAACAATCAAATCCTTTTGTAAAGGTGCATTTTGCATTGAGAATTCAGTTGTGATATCCATAAATCCAATGCCGTCTACATCTCTACTTCTCATGAGTCCAATATTCTCCTTTGTATCCAAAGGAACTCTCTCATGAGTTAAACCATAAGCATGTAGGTTAAGTACATCACTGACATACCCATCATTGGAATCATCACTTGAATTCCAAACTATGTTGGAGCAGATTTCACTAATTCAAGAAATGATTAAGCGCATTGAAGAGAATTGAGCGACATTTATATCAAAACCATGTAAGTACATTTTGACATTGAAAACCATGTAAGTACATTTTGACATTGAAAACCATGTAAATTTTTTAAAAGAGTTATTTTTTTTAGTTCATGTTCTCCTTATTTCTTGATGGTTTATGGATGCACATAGTTCGAGAAGGCTAGTAGGAAAAATCTTGTTGTCACTGCTCTCTACAATGTTGTAACAATTTTTGGGCTTTGACACATCCCCTCGGGCTTCCATTGGATAGTATATCTAACCCTCTTTTGCATATTCATTCATGAAATTATAAAGAATGTGGAAATACTAGGAGTCAATATCCTTGGATTGGATAAAATAATTGTGACCCTACACTTTGATCCAATCCTTTTTGTGGAGTCAATGTGGGATTTGAAAGAAATTCTAAAGAGGATCCAATGTTTGGAAGATTAATGGGGATGGAATTTGGCATGATAATTACAAGGAAATAGTTGTATACAATGATCAATATGCATCAAGGCTACATCAAATTCTATAGGAAGAAAGTAGAGTCCACCCAACTACATGTCCTTAGGTATTGAAGTAACCGCCAATAACTCTATGACTAGTAGTAGCTGGAACTAAAATTTGACATCTACTATTTTTGTTCACAACAATTTGGATGAAAGGTCTGGTAGTGATATTTGTTCAAATCATAAAAAGGGAGATCATTCAAAATCATTATGAGCCTTAAACAATGAAACTATATATGCTAAATTTTCAATCAACGTTCATGTGAAGTAGTCAATTGGTCTAGAATTTTGTATAATTTCAAATGAATCATTACTCAACAAGCTAGAAGATGATCGAGGTGGATATTGGTGGCCACCCACTTGTTCCAAATTCCAACTGACTCATTTGGACAGTTTTCAGTTCAACACGTTTCTCTGTAATGGGGACATTTCTTTGTAATTATGAGTTATACACTTACGGGGTTGTCCTGAACCCCTACACAACATCTAGGTGGATATTGATGGCCTCCCACCTATTCCAACTGGCTTATTTTGGAAGTTTTCATGTCAGTACATCTTTCTGTACTTCTAGGGCCGTTTTGGGGCTCTAAATAGTGTTTTCTTGGCTTGCCACAATCAAACTGTAGATGAAGTTAGAGTTTGACGGCATAATGCATAGTTCTCGAAAATACCTTTCCAACAAGCTATCACACGCCTAAAACGAATATCGTATGCAAAAGTTTCTAAGAAGTTAATGTACTAACTTACCCCAACGGGGCCCACATGACTTTTGGTGCTTCATCTCCTAAGGTTAGGTTTTTGGATGTCTAGGGTTTTGGCATTCATGTTTATCATAAAAAGGTCTTTAGAGCCTCATTGTAATCATCTTCTTGCGAATGAGCATAGCCGTCACATATCTTCTCAGAGATAAATCTGCCACCATTCTAGCGAGTCTTGCACTCTGTATTTTTACAGTTTCTGTACATTTCTTTCATTAATAGAAATAATGTATTGTTGTATTTCTCTATTTCTGACAATTTTTATGTGTATTTCATTGTAATATCTCTGCTTTCATTTTGTTCTAGAAATAATCTGGATCAGTGGTATCAGAGCAGACTGCTCTTGATCGTTTTTCAGTGCATGTCCTCGACGAGGTCTGAGTATAGCAAGTTGGGTCTCGAGCTTGTCTCTCTTGAGGACAATCACTCTCGCATGCCCAAGAAACCCTCTATGGCGGAAAAAAAGAAAAACAGTGGAGCAAAAGATTCTATTAACATGTTGCTTGAGAAAGCTCTCACATGACAAAGGGATGAAATGATGGAGAATTTTGCACACATCCTTCAACGCCTACCGATAGAAACATGCGCATCTTCATCAAGCGACCACTTTGGAGGAGCCTCTCCCTTCAAGGTACAATTTAATTTTGATATTCCAGTATTTGAAGGTTAGA
The DNA here is from genome assembly GCA_010110895.2 of Picea sitchensis. Taxonomy (NCBI): domain Eukaryota; kingdom Viridiplantae; phylum Streptophyta; class Pinopsida; order Pinales; family Pinaceae; genus Picea; species Picea sitchensis. The sequence continues at coordinate 9,031 of SNQJ01S0104076.1, read as the reverse complement.
TAGATGCGGGCGCCTTAGAAAAATGGTTAAATATGCTAGAAGGTTATTTCTTCATTCACAATTTTTTCGACAGGGAAAAGATCACCTTCGCACTCCTCAAGGCTCTCCCCCATCTCAAACATTGGTGGGAAACTTACTAGGAGCCAAGTTCCACAAAGGAATTTGGAATATATGGGGTCAAGCCCACTTCGGATTTTTTTGTGGATGCAGTCAAGGAACAATACTACCATGTTGATAACTATGAAGACCAATACATGAGATGGACCACACTGCGGAAAGAGAAGAGCCAAATTGTATCGAAGTTCACAAATACTTTCCATACCTTGCGCACCAAGCTGGGTATCAAAGGCTCTGAGTGACATCTGGTTCTGAAATACTGTGGGGCGTTGCATAGGTACATCCAAACCGAAATGGATTTCCTAAACATCTCATCATTGGGAGATGCCTATCAATATGTTGTCAAAATCGAGTAGAAATTTAGGCACCAGAACAAATGGGAGTTTGGGTCTGCAAATACGCAACAACCAAAGCATGGTAAAGATATCCCTAACCAACAGCCTCCAGACAACCAGTCCAAGACACATAACAAGAAGGGTAAGGGAAAGACAAAGAATGACATTGGGAAGTGGCGTGATTTCCAAAAAATCCCCTGGCACAACACCGATGAATGTCGCTCAAAACAATCATTGGTGGCTAAGGTCAAAGACAAGGAGCCAAAACCTAATTCATAATCTGATCCAGAAAATATTGAAAATAGACAAATCATTGATGTAGACCTCACTACTACTGTGGAGACCACAACAATTCAACCATAAGAGCTAGTAGATCCTGAAGAGGGGGAGCACCTCTTCCATTCATAGATGTGGGTAAAGGGGACCTTGTTGCATTTCATTATTGATAATGACAACCAGAAGAACCTCATCTCAGCTGAGGTCGTCAAATAGTTAGGGTTGTCGACAACACCACACCCGCAACCATACAACATCGGGTGGCTTCACCAGGGACGGGATCTCTATGTCAGCCAACAATGTCTCCTGTCTTATGGCATCCGACCCTTCAAGGATGAGGTAGTGTATGATGTTGCCCCTCTTGATGTCTATGATGTTGTTTTGGGCCAACCATATATGTGGAAATGTCATGATTTTTATGAATCTCAACCTCGTAGTGTCATTATTACTTTGGGGGGTTAACTCTACGGGATACTAGAGGTAGTTCCAACTATTGTTCCACCAAAACAATGCTGCAAGGTAATCTCTCATACTGCAAAATTCATCCTCTTCACAGTCTGTTCAAAGGATGCACAGAGGGCCACTACAACCACTACAGCCTCAACACCTTCTATCCAGCAGAAGCAGATTGCTGAAAATAAAAAAGATATTGTTTCTTCACCTACAATGGTGCCTACACAATGCCCCGTAAATCCTATAGATAACAGGTTGGTGGAACAAATTCAACCCCGCCAGCAATAGGTTCGTGACAACCTTCCACATACCAAGCAGTGCAAATTCTCCGACAAGGCACAGAGCTCACCAAGATTCATATTTAGAAAATTCTTTCCCCTCTTCCCTGGGAACTCAACGCAATGGATACCATTGCTTCCTAAGGGAGGAGGATTGATCCAAGTTGATATTGGTGGCCACCCACCTATTCCAAATTCCAACTGGCTCATCTGAACACTTTTCAATTCAACACGTTTCTCTGTAATGGGGAAATTTATTTGTAACTATGGGTTATGCACTTACGGGGTTGCCCTGAATCCCTACACAACATCCAGGTGGATATTGGTGGCTACCCACCTATTCCAATTGGCTTATTTTGGAAGTTTTCATGTCAGTACATCTTTCTGTATTTCTAGGACCATTTTGGGAATCTAAACAATGTTTTCTTGGCTTGCCACAGTCAAACTGTAGACGGAGTCAAAGTTTGATGGAATAATGCGTATTTCTCAAAAATATCTTTCCAATGGGATATTACACGCCTAAAACAGAGATCGTATGCAAAATTTACGACCCCGAGAAGTTAATGTACTAACTTACCCCAATGGGGCCCACATTACTTTTGGCGCTTCATCTCCTAGGGTTAGGTTTTTGGATGTATAGGGTTTTGGCATTCATGTTTATCATAAAAAGGCCTTTAGATCCTCATTGTAACCATCTTCTTGCGAATGAGCGTAGCCATCACATCTCTTCTTAGAGATAAAGCTGCCACCATTCTATTAAGTCTTGCACTCTGTATTTTTACAGTATATGTATATTTCTTTCATTAATAGAAATCATGTATTGTTGTATTTCTCTAGTTCTGGAATTTTTTATGTGTATTTCATTGTAATATATCTGCTTTCATTTCATTCTGAAAATAATCCAGATCAGAAGAAGAATTCAACAGAGTGGTACCTGATCTCTTCTCATCAAAGACAACATCTCTTCTATAAATAATTTCCTACTTAACAGGGTCAATCAAGTTGTAGGCTTTTGACTCTTCAAAGTATCCCATCATGATACAAATATGAATCTTTGAATCCAGTTTCTTCCTCCTATCATCTGGAATGTGAACCCATGCTATGCATCCAAAGGTTCAGACATATATGATTGAGAGTTTCCTTTTTCTTCGTTTTCAACTAGAGTTACATCCCATAAAATTTTAGTGAGAATCACATTTAACAAATAATTTGAGTAGTAAATAGTTTTTTCCCAAAACTTAATCGATAGACCTTTGTCTTGAAGCAAGCAACACACCATTTCAACCAAAGCTCGATTATTTCTTTCAACAATGCCATTCTACCGAGGTGTGTAAGGTAGAAAACTTTGCCAAGAGATAACATTGTGCAATAAGTAATTTTCAAAATCCTCCACATATTCTCTCCATTCTTATATCTTAAACATGCCACAGGTCGACCGCAATGCTTTTTACCAAATTCCCTAAATTCCTTGAACTTTTCAAAGACATGACTCTTATTCTTCAAAAAAATATACACAATTATACGTAGAAAAGTCATCATGATATACCTTGCACCAACTTGTGGTGTTTTTTCATGGAACACATGTCATTATGGACAAGTTCCAACTGAGTCTTTTCCATCTAAGATTTCTCTATTTCAAATGTATCTTTATTATGCTTTCCAAGAATACATCCTTCACATACTCCATCAAGGGGAACAATTATGGGTAGACCAATAACCATATTGTCTTTCCCTGTTAGGTACAAGATTCATAAATTCAAATGTCCAAGTCATTCATGCCACAATCTACTCTAGTCATTGGATTGAGCTACGAGTATAGTGGATCTTGGTCTTTCTTGGAAAAGTCACAAAACTTATACAATCATTCCTTCAGGTCTAAAAAACCTTCAGAGACAAGGACAAATTTGTTTTGCATGTCAATCACAACAAATCAATATAACCAAAACTCTACTTTCTTGCCAGTTTGAGTTAGTTGGGGTACAAACAAAAAAATTGCACTTAGGCTAGGTACATGATACACATCGGTGATCACACCATTCTAACATTTAATATTTCCACAACTAGCAGTAGTGAGTGCATAATCATCTGCTACAAAGATTTATTTTTTTGTAGCTTCTTTAAATGAAGAAGAAGCATCTTTAGCCATGTGATGGAGTCAACTTGAGTCGACTATCCATTCACTTTAAGAAGTATGAGCATGAAAGGCCTAAGAAGTACTAACATAAAATGTATATTTATCTACCTTGCCTTCTGAATTTTGGATCTATAGGTCGGTCGATCTTCTATTTGACACGGACTCTCCAACTTTCTTCATTTTCTCCTCTGTGTCCTTGGTCTTCTACCAACAAACCTTTTCCACAAGCCCCAATTTCCTACAATAGCGACAAGTCTTCTTCGTTCTACCCTTCTTAGTTGAAGTCTAATCACCATGCTTCTTCTTATCAGTTTGGTTGACACATTGGCATTCCTTCTTTTATTAACCTTTTTCTCTGTAATTATGTAGACCTTTTCCCTTTAGCAAATGGGTCTATCACTTGACCTCAAGTTTCCCTTCGTCAATATGTTTTTCCTATGCCCTAATTAGTAAACCACATCAAGAGTCAAAAGTATAGTACTTACCATCATCTTTCTCAGAGATCCAATTGGCATAGAATGCCAAATGAAACACATGATTCATTCCATGTCTTGAAATTCATCAAGATCAATTCTATGAGTTGACCTTCTTTCTTGGGAAAGTCCTTTTCATATTGACTCAATTTCAACTGAAGTTCTTTTACATGGGAAAAATAATCTTCAACTCTTTCAAAAGAGAGAGAGGATCTAGAGAGGTCAACTCTTTCTCAATCTACATAACCTGACTTTTTTCGATTCTATCAAACAAAGACTTCAGCTTCTTACAAACAACATTCAAGTAGTTGATTATTCTTATATGAAAGCTAATCTTTCTAGAGATGTATATTTTTATGACTCATATAGCCTCATTCTTCTTCTCGTCGATGACAAACTTTTGTTGCTCATACTTTGGATTTGGAATCACATTTTTTGTAAATTTCCATAGTGCTTTACCCTTCAACAATGTTTCCATATCGTGTGACCAAATTCCATGGTTGTGGAAATTCAGGACTAGAGGCTCTCGCTTGGAATTCATAACGTTGATCTACTAATCTAATCCTAGATTTAGTTTGCAAGTTGAAACCCTGAGTCAGTCTACCAGATAGATCCAAATTGTCAGGAGCACTAATAGCCTCCACAAGACTTGTAGACAATAGGATAGATATCAAACCACTAGCTCAGATACCATGTTGGAGATTCATAGGATTAGATAGATCAAAGAGATAGTATCCCAAGAGACAGGTGGTGTCGAAAGACACTATTACATCACTTAAGCACAACCAAGCACAAATCAACATGCAAAGAAGCGTAAGAAACCTAAAGATTTCCATACACAACACATTCACACTGCTTGCTATATAGCACCAAGATGTTATTAACTCCCTTAAAGTGGGGAATACAGGATCCACACAGATTGGCTAGAGTGCATAGTAAACTTCTTAATTTCTACCTCATTCTATGCATCAATCAATTGTTCAGTTCTAACTGCCCAACTAAATGAATGCTAAGTTGACCATTCAATTGGTCTCCTAGTCAACTCCTTAATCAACCACACAGTCAACCAATCAATCAGCCTCCCAGTCAACTCTCTTAGTTGATTGTCGACTATCCACTAATTGTTTCTAGAAGATCTAGAAATGTGATGAACCTACACAGCCTTATACTCCAAGACTTTGTTCAAAGCTCTTTAATTTTTTTCCCTAAATTCTACAATAAATTACAATGTTAATAATTCTTAAAAGAAGCATTGGAAAGAGAGAAAAAAATCACTCTCTCATCATATTGTCACCATGAAAACCAAGAAAAATAAAACAACCCTAAAAAACCTTATCACTCATCCACATCACTAAATGTACCTTTCTTATATATATATATATAATTATATAATTAATTAATTATTAAATCAATAAACAAAAATGAAAAAACATCATTCAACACTACAATAAAAATAATGTGAGAGCAATTTATTCACTAAAAGTTTTTCCATTTAAAAAAATTAAAAAAATTTAAATATTTAAATAATTTAACCATTCATTTACACTCATTATATGAAAATTAATTAAATCAATAAAAAAAAGAAAAGAAAACATTCACCATTACAATAAAAATAATGTAAAAACTATCATTTTCAAATTTACTTCCTATTTTAAAAATAAAAATAAAATTAATGAAAAATAAATATTTAAATAATTTAACTTTGTATTAATACTCATTTTTTTTATTTTATTAAAAATGAATATAGTATAGTGGTATAGGACAAATTTTTACTTCTCTCAAATGTCTTTAGGTTTTGAGTTATTACGTTGTTTCTTTATGTTCAAGGAAGACAATCTCTTAGCCAATCAAAGGCAATTTTAAATCTTACTCTAAGACCAAAAAACAATTTTGACCTAAATAATATACAAAAAAAAAATAAAAAAAATCCCTTATAAACATTGTTAAGACTACCTTCAATAAGATCATATATATTTAATAACATTTAACCTTAATCTCATACATAATACTAAATACTACTTTCATTACAATTTAACATTTTATCAAAAGAATACACAAATAAACTCAAATTACTATAATTATAATTTTTTTATTTATTATATAAAAATATATCTTAAAAATACAAAATTAATAAATTTAAAAGTTTAATACTAGGTACTACCTTCGTTACAATTTAACTTTTTATCAAAAGAATACACAAATAAACTCAAATTACTATAATTATAATTTATTTATTTATTATATAAAAATATATATCTTAAAAATACAAAATTAATAAATTTAAAAGTTTAAATATTCAAATTAAATGGTAAACAATTGTTAATAAAGAAATTCATTAATAAGCTTACACAAAACATGTTGACAATACGATACATTATCATTCCAAAATTTATCATCTCTCGATGTATACAATACGATACTTCAGTGGCAGTGGCATTTTGCCTTAGTTCTCCGTCCTTGTCAAATAGAGCATATTCATCAATGCTTTGAAAGAGGGTTTAATCTAAAGTATAGTTTATTGAGGTTATACAATTATATTAAAACTAAAATATAATGTTGATAATGCTATCTTAATTGGCATCTTTACCAATGATGTAATGTTATTAAGGAATGACATTTTAAGTTTTCTACATTCTTGGTAAGGTTTGTGATTTCTATATAGTTATGACTATGAAGTTACCAAAAGCTACAATAAGAAATGTATTGTCAAGTATTAAAGTTGGTATCTTTATTATGTTGAGTGGAACTTTTTACACTCTAATATAAAGAAAATGTGTAATTTTATGTTCAGTTGATATGTGGTATTTTAAAAAATATTAAAATATTAATCATGTAAAAACAATTTTGTTAACTTTAATTAAAAACCAAAATAAATTTCAACATTGGTTAATCTCCAAGTGAAAGTTAAAATACACACACTCACAAACATATATAGAGAGACAACATGGGTGATAGGTGTAGGGAAAAAATAATCAGAATTTGCTTTGGGTCTAGGACAAGTCACAAATAATAAGAAATATGCATTAGCAACTTATCAATGAATTAATATGCTAAAACAGATAGGAGTAACACATATAACACTAGTTGAGGATACTTCTACTATAATTCAATTATTGGTTTATGGATCGCCTTTATAAAAAAAAAAATGCACATATAACAATGCTTGAGGATACTTCTACTATACATCGATCACTGGTTTATGGATCACCTCTATATAAAAAAAATTGTTTACATTGCCTCACTCAAAGGATAATCAGATTGATGCAACATTTTTCTCTTGTTTCTCATTACCATGTTCTAAGGAAATTAAATATTGAATTCAACCTACAAGCCAACATTACCTCCACTCTAATCGAAGGGATATCAGTTTAAATGGGGGTATCTCATTGAAAGAATCCATTCCTTAGTATTAATTGATGCAATATATGAAGTCCAAATGGTTGATACAAGGCACACTTCAATTCCTCAATGAGACATGCAATTACTATATCTTCCACCCTCATTACTATTATGATTCAGTGGCATGTGGACTTATCGATTATTCATTGGATGGATGGTACCTTGTCTGTGGATTAAATTTGGAGGTGGTGATGAATGGTTGCATGGTTTTAGTCTATGTCCTCAACTATGGTTTTTGGAGCTCTAGTGTGTTGAGAGCCATTTAGGGAGTCATCAATAGGGTGAACTTCGATGGGTGCTAGAGGCTCTCCTTGGAATTGGTAGGTTTCTTTGTTAAGACTCTAGGTCATATTCTTTGGCTCGACTATGTCTATAGGATTTAAGTCACTGGGTTTGTCCCTTGGAATATCTTCTTGTGGCTAGTTATTTGTTGGTTGGTTCTGTTACCACTGAAAAGGTTTTGTTTTTCTTTCTAGCTCACATCTTTTAAAGTTTTGGGGCTAAATCTCAAAGAGATAACAAGAACATTGTCACTACAGAAATAAGTGTTGTGTGATTTGGGACATAAAGTAAATATAGAGGGATCTTGAAAGGTGTCAAAAACAGTTAGCAACTCAGTCCAATATAGTGTCAACAACTCCAATTTTATATGGGATTCAATGCATGAAGAATGGGAATGCAAGCAAAGGGTTGAGAAAAAAAATTGTGACAATTGTGCCATGAGGACTACATCTCAATCACTGGGCATAAGGGAAGCTAACCACAAATTTCATTATTTCATTATTGTCACTCATGGAAAACATCTGGAACTAGAATCCCAATTGGGTTCCATAAAATCTATGTTCTCTCCTCTTGTGGCTCATTTGAACCTACCTCATAAGTTTCTACTCACCCCCCTCCCTTCATTATGACAATTGCAGAGGATTTTTCCTCTCAAGCCTTGAATCTTTGGAAGTGTAGATGTTATGAGGAGTGGGGGCTCACATGTTGAAAAGGTATATGTGGATGATACTTGAGCATCAACTAGATGAAGACAACCAAAGTAGAGGTGAAGACATGGATGTCCAAGTTGGAAATGAAGTTGAGGGCCCTCAAGGAAAAAATATTAAGCTTATGCCTTTTTGTTTTATGTTATGCATTGTAGGGTAGTTTAATTATTATCAAAATTTGTAAGGAAATATACATGCCTAAGAGCATTCAAACTATAGTAGAATAGGTTCCAATAAACCATTTTGGTTTGGACTTGGAACTATATGTCTTTTTGTTTATGGGTTGCAACCAATTTTATATTTCCAAGCTAACTAATTCAAATGAAGTCATTTTTTAATACAAAATTATATCCATTACTATTATTTTATATGTATATATAGAGAGATTGTATGTAAATAATTAAAAATATATATTATTTGAATGTATACTTATGCCACATTAAAAACATATGATAATAAGTTAAAACTATGCAATGGCCAAATTCAAAAAAAAAAATTAGAAGGAAATTTAGTTATAGAAATAACATATTAAAGTACTTGATATATCATATTGTTTTTTTTAGATCTAAGGGAATCA
>SNQJ01S0104073.1:0-26926 GCA_010110895.2 Picea sitchensis | reverse complement strand
CACATCGCTCTCAATTCCCCATACCCAAAAAATTATTTTCTTTATATAGAAAACATATAGACATTCATGCATAACTAGGATAGTCATGAAAACATATGAACATATAAACATTGAAGCATATGAACATATAAACATCGATAAACATCCAAATACAAATCATTATACATCTATTTTTTCTTTGATTTGTTTTTTTTTACATTCATAAAATTGACAATTGGGGTATCATAATCATCCAAGGACATTGTATTGTGTGTGCCCTGTCCTTCTATTGTTTGTGTTTCCATGCACTCATGTACCATACTTTTGGTACGTCGCTGAGAAGGGCGTCGAGGCATCTGTTTAGGGTCGTGAACTGCAACAACAAAAATGATCATATCGATATGTTGAAATATAATTGAAATAATTAATTCATTATTTTGATTAACATTACACTATTTCCCTTTACCTGTCTATATATTTGTAGCAGTTGGTGCATTAATTTCTTGTCCAATTATTGGTTCCTCTTGCGATTCACCCTCCTAAACTACATGATATTCAATTTTGAGAAGATAATATACAAGTATAAGTCAGGAAATAAATATCTACAATCACAGTAAATATTTCTAATTCTAAAGCATACATACCGGAATGGGTACTCTTCTCTCCACTATCATTGGACATGTGCATCCTTGTATGACGTGGTGTCTGTTGAATACTGCTAGATTCACTGCTATGGTAGCATTGTTGCTTGAAAACAAACATAAATACTTAGTTAAGGGTGATATAATAAAATATGAATAGACTTTACAAGCATGCTATTGCGGTTTCCTTATTCATTTGATTTACCTGCGTGGCTGAGGAGATAGGAGTCTGGCCCGAGATTTTTCTATATTCAATCACACTTTTAAAACTGTGCCTGTAACCAAGATTTAGGTCCTCCTCGGTGGAAGAAGTGTCGAACATATTTAACTACAATGCATAACACCATTAAAAATAGCAATAACAAAAACATATATTTGTTCGCTACTGTTAAATAAATATTAACCATAGTTAATCATTTAAATCTTACTATTCGGTCTTTTAGTTTTCCATAGCCACCCTGGCCTAGTTTATGTTGGTCGTGTGTTTCCACTCTGGCCTTGGTTTCTTTGGAGGTGTCTGGTAGCCTACATATGGAATATTTGAAAAAAAATAGATATCGGAATTGTTACTTAAAATAGGAAATAAAAACATAAATGATCATATTTCACCGATAATATGACATGTGATGTACCTTGCTTGACCAACTCTTGGATGTCTTCCTTGTTTTTTAAACAAGTTCTCCTTTGCATCCTATATCAGGGTCTTCCACTCTTTCTCTGGAACCATGGGAGGGTGCTCGTGCTTAAGGCCTAATTGTAATTTTTCCCTATACTGGGCCCTGGTATATTTTAAATTCTTGTCGGCTAACTTTGTAACCACTTTCTTGTTGAAAGTGTTTCGAACAAGTTTACCATGTGGTCTATTAAATCATCTTTCCTTTTTCTATCTTGGCCATTCCACCGTGTGCGAATGGTGGGGCCAAACAGCTCCAATGCTTTGTCAGTTTAGTTTCTATAGAAAACATTGTTTCTTGCAGAAATGTGTTATCCATTAATTTATAATAATCTCAACAAATATCCATTTCAATTTCATGAAAAAAATGAATCAATTAATTAGAAATTACCTGCAATCTTCTAAATATTGATAGGAACACATGTGTCATCCACCAAAAAGGTGACATCTAGTGATCCAATGCTTTTAATTCGTTTTGATCCATGCAAAATATTTTCCTCTCCATCTACAGTACGTTCCTCTCTGGAGTCATGTGGAGTCCCAGGCTCTATCTCATCATGCTCCCACGTGTCATGTCGATCAAAATCATTTCTCTCATCAATGGATTCAAGGGGAACCTCAGGAGGCTCAAAAATCCTCACTTGCACTTTGGTATGTCGACATTGTTTGTGCATTGGACCATCACTGCTACCTATAGTAGTTGCAGGATCGACAGGTTCCCGACGCCCGGGGTTTAAAAACTCCTACAAATGAAAAAATTTACTTTATCATATCATATACAAAATATAAAACAAAAGAATGGATATGAAATTGTCATAGTTGATAAAAATATGTGAAGATGCCACTTACCCCAAAATTAGTTATTGTATTTTGTAGCTCTACAATTGTTTCCCTGTCCTCCTGTGTCAGGAGTCTTTTTCTAAGCAAACCTAGATATTCTATGTTAGCCTTCTTCAAGGCCTTCGTTACAGTTGTCATTGGGTCAGTTGAATAAAATATTTCGTCCTCATCAATATCCTCAGTGGGATCCTTCCCACGTTGACCATGCCACAATACATTGATGAATAAAATTAATGAGATGAAATTTAACATTTGAGAAATTTAGTTGTTGTAGTCATAAGTTGTTACTATATTTAAAATTTACCTGGTGAGCCACAACGGGTGCCTTTCCATGGTCACCCTGGATAGATGTAGCGGGTGTTTTTCAGACACGGACACCCTGGACAGATGTTGACACAATAAATCAATCAACAAAAGTTATGAAATTCACATGTAACATTAAAAAAATGAAATATTGAAGTAATATCAGAAAAGCAATAGCAAAATTTTAGAAATTTAGTTGTTGTAGTCATAAGTTGTTACTATATTTAACATTTACTTGGTGAGGCACAACAGGTGCCTTTCCACGGTCACCCTGGACAGATGTAGCAGGTGATTTTCGAACACGGTCACCTTGGACATAAGTTGACACAATAAATCAATCAACAAAAGTTATGAAATTCACTTGTAACATTTAAAAAATGAAATATTGAAGTAATATCAAAAAAAAAAATAATGAAAATTTCAGAAATTTAGTTGTTGTAGTCATAAGTTGTTACTGTATTTAACATTTACCTGGTGAGGCACAGGGGGTGCCTTTCCACTGTCACCCTGGATAGATGTAGCGGGTGATTTTTTTCCATGGTCACCCTAGACAGATGTTGACACAATAAATCAATCAATAAAAGTTATGAAATTCACCTGTAACATTAAAAAAATGAAATATTGCAGTAATATCAAAAAAAATAATAATAATGAAATTTCTGAAATTTAGTTGTTGTATTCATAAGTTGTTATTCTATTTAACATTTACCTGCTGAGTCATAGTGGGTGTCTTTCCATGGTCACCCTGGATAGATGTAGCCTATGATATCTCACGGTCACCCTGGATAGATGTTGACACAATAAATTAATCAACAAGAGTTATGAAAAATAAATAATGAAAAATGAAATATATGCAGTAAAAAATTGAAATATTGCAGTGATAAATTGTAACAATGATTGATCAAAGGTTGAGTTGAATGGTATGTAAGATATTTACCCCCATAGTCACATTCCCTCCATCTATTCGACTTAAGTTGTAATCGATCAACAACTCTTCACCTGAAACTATTGTTTTTGTTGCACATACAAATATACAATTTCCTTTGCATCCCTCAAATATGCAATTCAGTTTCTTGGTTGTTGCCACTGGTCGTGTACTATTTATAAAGTTGTTGACGGGAGAAATTGAACGCTCGTCAACTGGAGGGGTGGATCTGGTTCGGGGTTGTCTAAATAACCCATGCCATTTGGAATGATCCACTCCGACGGGTTTAGTGGCTCCGTTGGCCGATCTAAGTCCTAGGAAAGTGAAAGAAAAACTAAACTAAAGAAACTAATCTAAGTGAAAAAAATAACTACAACAAACTATATACAATTCTAAAATATATATACAGTTCACTAACTAATATTACAAAACAATAATTCTATGAAATTAAAAGTTTAGCTATCAACATAATTAGATCTCAATTATATATGTACAGTACTTACAGAATACAAATTTTGATCTAAATTTGCAAAAATCATTGGCAAAATGTCTTATGACAATGAAACCATTTTTTTATTTTTTTTTATATCTTTTCTGTGAAAGAAGAGAAATGAAAACTAACTAAGCTAAGCAATTAAGATAACAATCTGTACTATACATCTATCTAAACTACTGAGAATTCTCGAATTTATTAACTATTAAATTGCAAATAACGAACTGACCTGAAGTAACGCTTCCTATTTGTCCTGTGCACAGTACTCAATTTAGCTGTTTGATGGGAGGAAACCCGCACTAGATTTTTACACAAGCTTCTTGTAAACAAGAAGCAGCAGTGCTCTTTGAATACAAATGACAGAACAAACAAGACATAAAACAAAAACAATCTTATATTTCACAGACCATCACATTTAGATAAATCCCAGTGCGAAGATTTGCATATAATCGTTCATTTAATTAAGAAGATAAACCATCTGTTAATTAAATTCAAACAGAGTGATTGTTGTGAGTAAACTGAGACACATCAAATATGGACAAAATTTAAGTCATAACGCATCAACCTGTAACAAGTCTTGATATCTAAAGTAGTCAATAACTTGATCACAAATTTAAATGCACAAAACTAGAACGAAAGTATGATAAATTGAAAGCTAAAGATGTTACAAAAGATCCACTTCCATTCGAGTTTGTATCATCATAAGTCCATGTTTGATTACTGAGAGGGGGGGTGAATCAGTAATAGAGAAATTGAATCCCTTTTTAACCATATAATCCAAGTGTTATATCAATGAAGCATTATTATCCAATAACTGCAGAGTAAATAAGCAATGAGCAAATGAACAATCATACACCTACACAATACACCAGTGTTTTACGTGGAAACCCAAATCGGGAAAAAACCACGGAATACTTTTTCTTATATGTCTTGAATAATTACATTCATTGGAAGCACCAACATCCTTTGTTTTCCATCTACAACTGGAAGGAGGCTCCAACCCCTAGTTTCTCAGGCTACAACCTGAGGGAAGCTCCAACTCCCCAAATCTATGGCTACAACCATAAGGAGGCTACAACCCCCAATTTTCTCCGACTACAACCGGAAGGTGGCTACAACCACCTGTCCTTGCCCCATCCTACCACCCTAAAGTAGAAGTAGAATGATGGAACCATTGTCACACTATCACTGTGAGATATACCGTTGTAAACCTGTACCAATAAATCTGAACCATGCATCAACCATGAATCAACCTGTAATAAACCTGTACCATAAACAAGTGCATCAACCATGCACCAACCTATAATCAACCTATACCATAAACAAGTGCATCAACCATGCACCAACCTGTAATCAACTTGTACCATAAACAAGTGCATCAACCATGCACCAACCTGTAATCAACCTGTACCATAAACAAGTGCATCCAACCATGTACCAAGTATGTACCAATCATGTGTCAACTACTCATCAACTATGAATGTCGTCAATGTACTAGCATCATCAATATACACTTCATGTATGTGCCAGCTAATCAACTATTGTCTCAACCATGTACTTCAAGTGTACTACCTCAACCAAAGCCCTCATCAATTTCATCATCAAAATCAGTTTGTAGCTTTGTAATAGACACAGTGTTTCTTATCACATTTACGCAAACATTCATTAACTTTAACAACAGAAACCCAGCATTTTCGTCAAACTTTCTTTAGTCTCACATGCCTAGTTTTGGATTAGTCAACAACCCTAACTTGAAGTAATCATAACTTTGAACCTGTAATGTATAAAGATCTAAAACTGATACACAATGTTCTTCCAGTGTGTTTTATGCAATTCTCCAAGTGGAACTACTTGGAACCTCTCGAGAAAGGATTATATGAAATGACATACCTTGTTGAATTATGAGAAACTATTCTAGAGGCGACCTTGTAGAGAGTGCAGCACAAAATATTTGATGCAATGAAGGATCTGAAACCATTACATAGCCTAATACGGACTATAACCTAACCAGCACATTTTGTCTCACTAAATTTGGATCTGTTATGAAGGCATTATGACGTTTACACGGCTTACCCAGTTTTTGACTAGTTTAGGGACTAGCCACCAACCCTATTGTCCACAGTGTAACTCCCAAATGGCAGCCACAAGCTACAATTTTTGAACCACATATACTTTGGATATGTTTTCTCACTTACGCATAGCAATTTCAGGATGGGAATCATTATAGAAAAAGAGTTATAGAAATGGTGAGATGACCTGAAAATAACATACAGCAAGAAAGCACCATCAAAAGAATTTATCCTTCCTTGCATTTCGGTCTTGTTTTCTTCCGCTTTCCCTCATAATTTCGGCTTATATATATCATTTGTAAACCTCAAAACCTATATATATTCAATATTCTCGACTTTGATTCAAATGAGAGCCTTGCCTCTTATTTATACTCTCAAGTAGCTTCCTTAAAACATATTCTAGGTCCTTGGCCCCACTCCTTATTTTAGGGTTGGGTCCCTTTAAATTCTCCATTAAAATTATTGTGGAAATAATTTATTTTGTATTCACTTTTGAATTATGGCTACTCATCACTTCACTTTATTATTTACTATTTTAAAATATCTTAAACCGCTTCCAGTTACTTTGACATTTTGGGGCTTCTAGATGACATATGAGGGTCCTCCAACCATTAAAGACCATAACTCTCTATAACCGTGAGAGTTATGTGACGTTCTATACCACCAGAAATTGCACAGCATGTATTATCCATATAGAGATAGTATTATCTGAAAATATATCATAACTCTACCATTACCCATCAAACAAACTTGGTTCCATTACCCAAACTTGGGGTCTCCAACTTCTCATGGCCACTTAACTCTCTCTAACCCGTGAGGGTATTAGCGGCGTTCCACATACCACCCGGAAATGACATGACAAGAACTATCCCATATAGGATATTTTTCCCTGACAAATTCACTTTCCTTCATCTCATTATTCCATGATTAAGCATGGGTTCTCTTACTCCACAAGCGTCTTCCCATGAGGGATTCACCAACAAGGGTGCTTTGGAGTTCATCCATATTTACTTCTTATCAACCATGAAAAAACAATAATGAGTCATATTTACATCAAAACACTATTGGGTCCATTACAAAACTTTATTGACTAAGGTCTTTCTTCAAGGGTTGACATCAATGACAACCAGCCTTAATCAACAATCTCCCCACTGGCATTGATGGAAACTTACTATGATGCAACTCTTGAAATCCTTATCATTCATACTCCCCACGAAACCATACCTCTCCCTGCATCACGATGCAAATGCAGTCCACACGGAACCAATACCTCTGTCCTCTCACGTCGATAAATCTCTGCTTGTCATCAATGGAAAAGGTATCTTTCCATCAGGTTTCTCCCCCTAACTATCTTATGGTGCTTCCCTGCGTGTACATCTAAGACCTTATATAATATAAGCATTTAAAAGAATTCATTTTAGAGTAGAAATAACTCAAGTCTTTGTGAAGATATTCAAAGGATTCGTGGAAGTGGTTTTGTAAAGATATGCGCCACTTGTTCTTTTGTGGCCACTTATTCCTTTCGGATGTTCTTTTACTTGACTTGTTCTATTTAGAAGTGATACTTGATTGGAATGTGCTTAGTATTGGAGGTGCATCATAGGGTTTTTGAGATACTAATGGCACTTATTATCACAATATATTGGAATGGGCTCATCATACTCAGCACGTATGCTCTATCCAAGTTTGTTTCATCCAAAGAACACAGCCAGCCGCAACATGTTGTTGCTGCAATATACTACGCTCGGTACGTAGATGGAATCTTGGAGGTAGTTGTTCTTGCTTATCCATGATGCTAAACACTCAACCCTAAATTAGAGCGTTTCTCCAGCGGTGCCGTGGGTCATCGAAACAAGCCTGTCCAATCTGCATTTGTGTGGGCAGTAAGTGATAGATCTTTTCTTTTGGATATAATCAAACTCTTATGTTCCTTTGGGATATCGAGATCCTCTTTCTTCACGCCTAATACGTGTGATTCCTTTGGTGCGACTTGAAATCGTGCCACCTATCAAACTGCACATGCATTATGCAGTGCGGATTTTGTCACATAAAGTAGGCTACCAAGCCATTGACCTATATTGCCTCGATCGTAGACTTTGAATCATCATCTTTGATCAACTTGCAAGTGGTTTGCATGGAATTGATAAGCTGGTTTGCAATCTTCCATTCGAGACCTCTTTAACATTTCTCACGATATACTTGGTTTGAAATAAAAATTCCATAGTTGCTGAGTGTATCGAGAGTCAGAGAAGGATAGTTCTCCAAGTGCTGACATTTCAAATTCACTCTGCGTAATGTACGGAATTCACGGCAACACATCATCATCACTACCAAAATAATATCATCAACATAAACTTCAATTAATAAAATATTACGCTGACTTATAGCAGTCTTAGAGGTTGTTAATGCACTTCCTTTTGAACCACACTTTCTTGCGATACTTATCGGTCACAGCGGGTACCATGCTCCTGGGAGCTGTTTTGAATAATACAAGGGACTTCTTTAATTTACCCGCACATAGTCTATGGTGTTCTCACGTCAAGCTCAAATCCTTCGGTTTGTTCAATGTAGACTTCTTCTTCAAGTTTACCATTAAAAAAGCTGATTTTTAGATCCATCTAAATTATACTTTAACGTTTTTGGAGCATGCATGGCTAAAATCAAGCGGTTAGCTGCGATGCGGCGGCTGGGGAAAATTTCTCTTCAAAGTGGATTCCTTCAATCAGTACGTATCTTTACACATACCAATCTAGCTTTGTTCCTTATTATTTTTATTCGTCTTCATTCAATTTATTCTTGAAACCCATTTTGTGCCGATCAATTTCTTATTCTTTGGTCTTGGACCAATTACCAAGTGTCATTCTCCTCTATTTGATCAATTCTTCATCCATGGCCTTATTCCAAAATTCATCCTTGTTGGCTTCTTTAAAATGGTTTGGTTCAATTGTAGATGAAAAAAGCCACATGTGACTTTTCAAACTCTACCAAAATTTTCCTTCTAGTCTAAACTCCTTCATCTTTGTTTCCAATAATATGATCAAAAGGATGTTTCTTACATTATTTCGTTTCTAGGTGTATTTGGATATGCTTGTTGAACTTGCTCTTCCACATACGTAGTTCTTCATCTTCATCTTCATCTTCCTCTTTTTTTTTTTTTTCATCTTCTGCTTCTTATTATTTGAAAAGTTGTTCCATTGGTTTGGTTTCTTCTTTCTTTGATTTTTGGTATGTAACTTACACCATCCATTTGTTCATTTGTTGACGCTTTCCACAACTTTATTTAATATTTAGGTGTAACACTTGTATGCTTTCCTTGTACTTGAGTAACCAACAAGTATTCCTTTGTCCACCACGAGAGTTAAACTTTCCCAAATTACGCCATCTTCTCTTTTTTGGTCTTTAAAAACTTCTGAAATTACTTCACATTCTTTGGTCTTACCTTTCCATAGATGGTATGAACATGGAGTGTTGATTAAGACATTACTATGTTTTGAATGTAATGGTATTGTCTGTAATACGTGTCCAAAATGCTCATCAATTTGTAATCCATTAGTATTGTTTTGAGCCATTTTCTTTGTGATTATCATCCATTACGATAATGTTCCCGGCTGTCTTTGAACCACTCCACGAACCAATCTATGAATCCATTATATAGTCATTATCATGTATCTATTAAAACCTTCTAAGTCTTCGCCCACAAATCCATCTGTCCATATTGTCCAAGACTCTGTAGCATAGCTGTCCATAATGCTAACCCATTTATCACTATGCTATCATGAAGTCTTTATTAATCTATCAAGCTGTATTTTTTCTAACTATCTGCTCTGGCTCTATGTTCTCAAACTATGTAATATTCTTGAAGGATGGTTCTATGATTTGTCTCAATTACTGCATAGACTCCCCTTGTATATTATTCATATTATATGGGATTATCTAAGTTGGATGGCTTTGAAAAATTCCTTCTTTGATGTGTGTTTATCATCATCTTCATTAGTAGATTCATCATGTCTTCATTGGTAGATTTATTATCTCGACTCGACTTTGTTTTCTTTCTGCTCGTGGATTCATCTTTCCGCGACAATGTCTAAAAGTGGAAATCTCTTAATTTGTTCATATTTTATTCTTTTTTAACTCTTTGATTTATTTTAACTAGCTATGTAGTAACATCTTTCCTTTTCTCACATTTGAATTTTCTTCATCCTCGTTTTATTGTCAATCTTAGATCTAATTTTACACAATTCTTTGTTCACTGTTCTTTTTTTTTTCTTATCCTTACTTTCTTATATCTTATATTATTATTGTCTTTCATGGAATTATCGATCATTAGCTACAATCAGCAGGCATTAATGTCCATAGTTGGGAAATTTGTAACCTCAATGTTATAATGCGACCACATAGGCACGGTCACCTTGAACATTTCTTTTATAATCCACACCCATTACGACCTTATATCAAAGTTAAACAATAAAAACAATGACCATAAAATAAATATTCATACACAGGGTGAATGATCTTCTTTGTGGCATTAATAGATCCTTAAGATTCTTTCCTTATTTGATCATGATCATGATTGAAGCTTTTGTGGCTTGAACTTGTGGATGGTATTCTTGAAGATCTTATCTTCAATAGTTTTCATAGATTACGGTTGACCATGATTTCTTCCTTTGAGTACTTATGCATAACTCTTTCTATTTTCTTCATTCTTCTTTTCTAGCAATGTAGAGTGCTTTCTCTTCATTCTCTACAGCTGTTAGGATGAACATCTCTTCAACTTTCTTGTTGAGCTTGTCAATTTTGACTCTTAGTGTGACAACTTCTTCTTCAAGATTCTCAACCTCTTCTTCTTTCTTCAAATTTATTTAAGACTTCATGACCTCTTACGTTCTCTTTACTTCTTCAAGTTGGATTTTCAATACAATTATTTCTTCTTCCATTTCTTTTCTCTCTTTGTGACCAAACTCTTCCTCAAAGTTGGTTTTAAATCATTGGTTCTTTTCCTTGAGATGATCCATCAATATGTTTTCTCTCCTTTATGCATCTTCCTTTGATAATAACGCTATGTTGGATTCTAAGCATTTCTTTTGATATTCTAGGTTTCTTCAATTCTTCGGCGGCCTCTTCTAGTTGAGCTCTTAAATTCTTGATGACCTGCTTTGATCATTTTGGAACCTTGAGCACTTTGCTTTTCTTCATCAATTCTTTCTTGGTAGACTTGTTTTCTTCTCTTTCTTTCCTTAGATATTTAATTACCCTGATCAATTTTTCTTTGTAATCAACTTACGCTTCATCATACTCTTATATACGGAATCGTACACTTATGAGCATATTTCTTCTTGTTTCGTATATGCATCTTCTTTGGCATTTTGAATCTGCGATGGGTGAAGAATATATGTCATGTAACTTATCCCAAAGTTCTTTGGTGAACATTTACCAACCTTTTCTCTTACCGGTTTAGGTATTCTTCGGATAAGAATTGCATTGCTATTTTGTTGGTCTTCTTCAATTCCTTCTTGGTTAGCGGTCTTTGCCCTTTTTTGAACTATCATATCACAGCAACAAGCGATGAAAGCCAAATATAATGTCCCTATTCATGTAAAAATACTTCGTCCTTATCCATATCTCATGCCCAAAACCATTCCGACCATTTAAACATTGTTGCCATTCTCGGAGAATAATCCATGATCTCTATAATTGGTTAAATTGTTTTCACAGAGAGGAAAGCTTGACTCGATACAATTGTTGGATTCTTGTGAGAGTGAATTAGTAGCAGTGGTGATCCCTTTTAACCATATAATCCAGTGCTATATCAATGAAGAACTATTATCCAATAGCTATGAGTAAATAAGCAATGAACAAATGAACAATCATACACATACGATTTTTACAGGTGTTTTTACGTGGAAAGCCAAATCGGGGAAAAAACCACGGAGATACTTTTTCTTATGTCTTGAATAATTACATTCATTGGAAGCACCAACTTCTTTTTCCAGATGCTGGAAGGGCTCTAATCCCACAGACTTCGGGCTACAACACGAGGAGCTCAACTCCCAAATCTGGCTACTGTGAAGAGACTTATTTAAATGTTCTCCGGCTACAACCCGGAGGTGGCTACAACCACATATACTTTCCCCGTCCAACCACCCTGAAGTAGAGTAGAATTATGGAACCACTGTCGCACTATCGCTGTGAGATATACCAGTGTAAGCATGTACCCCGATAAATCAACAGCATCAACCATGCATCAACACGTAATAAACTGTACCATAAACAAGTGCGTAACCATGCACCAACACAATCAACGTACCATAAAACGGTTGTCGGCCGCTGCGCAACCGTAATCAACTGTAGCATAAACAAGTGCATCCAATGTATCAAGTATGTACCAATCATTGTGTCAACTACTCATCACTATGACTCATCAATGTAACGCCAACATCATCAACTTACACTTCATGTATGTGCCAACTAATCAACTATTGGCTCAACCATGTACTCAACGTGTACCTCAACCAAAATCCCTCATCAATTTCATCATCAAAATACTCAGTTTTATCGCTCTGTAATAGACCCGGTGTTTATGATCACATTTCTACAAACCCTCATTAACTTTATATTGAGAAACCCAAAATTTTTCATCAAAGCGTTTCTTTAGTCTCACATGCCTAGTTTTGGATTAGTCAACAACCTAACCTTGAAGTAATCATAAATTTGAACCTATAATGTATAAAGATGAAAATGATACACAATGTACATTGGTGTGTTTATACAATCACTACTTATACTCTCATAAAGGGTTATGCTTCGTGAAATACCTTGTTGAATTACGGTTTGTTTAGAGGCGTGTAGAGAGTTACCCGCTTTGAAATGTTGATAAGAATGAATGAAAGCTGTTACCGCATTACTAAATGTGTACCCTAACCAACTTTTGTTTCGTCTCCTTTGCATTTGGATCTGTTATAAAATGGTTATGATTTTCGAAACTTTTGATTTTTGACTGGTTCGGGGTTGACACCAACCCTATTTTTCCACAGTGTAGCCTTGAAATACTACGACCCACAAGCTAAATTTTGGACCAGGTCTTGGATATGTTTTCTCTTACATATGATTTCATGATCTGAATCATTATAAAAAAAGTTATAGTGAAAATGGTGAGATGACTGAAAATAACATACCTTAGA
The DNA here is from genome assembly GCA_010110895.2 of Picea sitchensis. Taxonomy (NCBI): domain Eukaryota; kingdom Viridiplantae; phylum Streptophyta; class Pinopsida; order Pinales; family Pinaceae; genus Picea; species Picea sitchensis. The sequence goes on along the minus strand of SNQJ01S0104073.1, from coordinate 13,825 downwards.
AACCTACCATCAAAGTTTATCCTTCCTTGCATTTATTCTTCTTTTCTTCACTTTCATGAGTTTAGAAGCCAGATATCGTTTTAAACCCATAGGACCTATGGATATTCAATGAAATAGCGAAGGTTTGAGTTCAAATGGAGAGGGAGCCCTTGCCTCTGTAGCTATACTCTCCAAGTAGCTTCCATTAAAACATATTCTAGGTCACTTGGCCCCCACTCCCTTATTTTAGGGTTGGGTCCACTTCTAAAATTATCCATTAAAATTATTGTAGAATAAATTTATTTTGTATTCACTTTGAATTATAATACACTCATCCACTTCGCATTGAAGAATGCCTTTTAAATCTCAACCACTTTGATTACTTTGACCTTTGGAGACTCTAGATGACATATAGAGGTCCCTCAACTTGATGAGCCATAACTCTCAAACCGTGAGGAGTTATGTATTCTACATACAATGGAATGACATGCTATCCATATAGAATAGTATTATCTGAAAATATATCATAATGTACCATTACCATCAAACAAACTTAGGTCCATTACCCAAACTTGGGGTCTCAAACTTCTCCTTGGCCATGCTCTAACCATGAGGAATTATGTGGCCGTTCCCAACTTCTCATGGCCATAACTCTCTAACCATGAGGAATTATGTGACGTTCCACATACCACCGGAAATGACATGACAAGAACTATCCATATAGTATATTTTCCCTGAAAAATTCATTTTCCTTCATCTCATTATTCCATAATTAAGAATGGGTTCTCTTACTCCACAAAGCGTCTTCCCGTGAGGGCTTTCACCATAAGGGGACCGCTTTGGATTTCATCCATATTTACTTCTTATCAACCATGACAAATCAATAATGAGTCATATTTACATCAAACACTATTGGGTCCATTACCCAAAACTTTGTGCTACGGGTCTTTCTTCAAGGGTTGACATCAATGACAACCAACCTTAATCAACAGTCCATAGTCTTTGTTCTCCCAACAGTGATGGGTTCTTTACAAAAATCAATGATTATATAAAGGCCACAGGGTAAAACATCCCTGTGGGAATTATCAAAAATTGTTTGCAAAAAATATGGGAACAATCTCCCAAATCTCTATTTCTGCCTAAGACTAACAACTTAAAACAAAACTATATAACAAAAGCATGTTCTAAACTGCCACAACATGTCCAATTTCCCATTGAAATTTGTATGTACCTGTACATAGGCAAAAGTAGACAATTTTAGATAATGTTTTAATTGTAAAATCAACAAAATCCAAATTTTATGACTAGCTACAGAATCTCACGATTCTGTAGCTAGTCATATTTACAAACAAAATTATTTTAAATCAATCCAAATGATAACAAAAATGTATATGGTGAATCAAACAACTCTTAATTACTAATTCAAAACAAAGCCAATCATTCACACTAAGAGTAACCAAAATATTTTATGCCAACTCAAAATAAATGAAATCGTATTGAATTAATCGAATGGTAACAGGGATGTATGCAATTTGTCAAACAATTTTTTTTTATTATCAATTCAAAACAGACATAATCATTTTGACAATTCAAAATCAATGAAATCGTTTTTGAATCAACAGATTATATTCTATTTATCAAACCAATCTTTGATACTAATCTAACGCATACACAAATGACTATGCTAATTCGAGACATACATAATCGTTTCTGAATCAAACCAAACAGAACTAAATCAAACTAACTCAGAGCCAACACAATCGGCTATGCTAATTCAAGAACAATAAAATCGTATTAAATCGGTTCAATCGAAGAATAGCTATATTCAATTTTAGCAAACAAATATTTTGTATTGATTCCACGCAAACATAATTCAAAACGAAATCATTCTTGGTAATTTGAAACTAACAGAATCGCTTTTGAATCTATTCAAACTTAAGCAAACTAATTCGTAGCAAACACAATCAGCTATGCTAATTCAAACCAAATCATTCAAAAATCGTTGTTGAAATAACATACCTGGACTGTAGGAAAACGATTCGGTCAAGATAAATTTGAGTTAACAAAGGCAGTAGTTGCCTCAACATTTCTGAAGATGATAGAACCCGTGGTCTTTTGATTCTTATCGTAAGCTTGTAGCCTATCATTTTCCTTTGACAACACAGTAACCCGTTCCTCCAATGATTTAATTTTAGATTGCAACAGAGGAACATCTGCGTAGTAACGTTCAATCCAAGAATTGCATTGAGTACACGGTGGTTGATCGGGCCAAGCCACTACAAGTGGGGGTTCTTTTAAATTACCAGGGATTCCACTGTGAAACTTAATTCCCGGGAAGTTAGGGTCATCCTTGAGGCACGGTGGGAGGTTGGATACGTAGTCATAGGGTTCAACAGAACAGAGACCGTGTGAATACGGGTATTCCTCGGCCAAAAAGCGTTCAATCTCAGAGTCTGAATCCTCGCTCAAAACAATAGGCTTCTGGTCAGTGTTTTGTTTGGGCTTGTTCCGAGCACATCTAGATATCCATCGTGCATTCTTCTTTATCTTATTATTGGCATCGGTATTACCCTTTCCCTTCTTCCTTACAGGCCTCTTAAAAATCTTAGTATTGTCTTTAGAACACGGGTCGGGCATGGTATCGGGTAGGTTAATGTTGAGGCACTTCGAGGGTTTGACAGGGGGTAGAAGGGTAGGAGGTGGCACGGTAGGCCCAACCAGGGTTTTGGTGACCACAGTCTTGTCCACTTGAACACATTCAGGAGTGGCAAAGCCATTCCTTGATAAGAAGGCTTGCCAACAGTCACCACTAAGCTTCAAATGATGAACAATAACGATTTTGATCAAGCAGTGATGGAAGAGGCTAGAATCAGCCTTCTCCCCCTTTAATTGTTTAGACATTTTATAAAGACTGTGTAGGAGGTAGTGAGGCATATTCAGAGGGAAGTCTATGAAATTCATAAGCAACCGGAGATGGTAAAGAAACACTAATCCATAACTACCTTTGCAAGTCACGAATTGCTTAACAATGGCTAATAGATCATGCCACCTAGACTTAAGGGCAGTGACAGGCATACCTCTATCACAACTGACAATTTTCCTCGATGTGAAGAGGAGCGGCCACGAAACTTCGTCCACCTTTGAATTCTTAAACCACCTCTTCCCTTTAGCTGGTAAACCCGTGGCTGAACTGAGGAATTATTCTTCCAGTTCAAGATGGATGTCTCCAACCTTGGCCCTACATCCATCGAATGTGAGGGAAAACTGTTGGGCGACCGCGAGATTGAAACCCTCAAATTTTTGGATAAAAACTAGCCAGCCACTATTCTCCAGGTCTTCACGAGCGTTGTCAAATAGCAGTAGAGTTTGGATGCCATTAGGTTCTATGCGCACTACGGGTACCATAAGAGAGAGAACACAGTGAGCAGGGTAAATTGACAGGGGGTTAGATAGGGTATATGCAGACCCGAAAGCTCACAGGTTTCCCTAAAACCAACAGAGGTAACCCGAGATACAAGGTAGGCATTAATGCCTAAGTGTGCGAGGGTGGTGGAACGAAACAAACCCATGCAAAACATTCATATCAAAATGTACAATCGACGGCGCTATGGTGATTCAAATCACTATTGGTGTGTGTTCAAAGCAATGTAAATGATATGCCAATCAAACAACTATTGAAAACCATGATAAGTCGACCTGAATATTTGCACAAGCAAAAAGTGTTTGTATGATTTAAAACAAAACAATATTTCGAATTTAGCACCAAAGATTTGACCATAAAACTTATGCGTTGTATGAAACCATTGCACCAAGGAATTTGATCAAAGACAATAGAACATCAAACCACCATTGTATCAAGGACTCAATCACAATCACTAGAATACCATTGCATCGCAAACTTATAAAATAAAGTCATATTAACAAAAATGCAAAGTGAGTAAAGATTTGGTGTCTTGCCAACTGTGTGACCATCATTGAGTTAGAGGTGAAATGACCACATAAACAAGATTAACCATAATAATCCAGTGACGATTTTAATTCCATCGGCATGACTTCGAACTAAAGGTTTTCACGCTTGCAGTCGTGAAAACGAAAACAAAAGGCAGGTGTACGAATGCGCAAAATAATCATGTCGTTTTATTCAAAAGATCGTGATGAGAATCAAGGGTTACAAAACACTTGTGTAGGAAGCTTATAAGGATAGAATAAAAATGAAAAATGGCTGCCAACAAAAGCCTGCAATGTTTCCAGTAGCTTTTTTCCTTCCATCAATATACATAGTTTCCCCTTTACTTTGATTGCTATCTACTAGTTGTATATTATTTGCGGCAACTTTGTATCTACGCATAATTCACGTATATCGGACCAACAACAACTAGTTATTGTATTTGTATAATCGTATGACATACTCCATCAATTCAGTTACAGTTCCATAGCCAACGTTTATGCCATCCATGGAAAATAACCCCAATCCATATAAGGACGAAGGAGCAATGTGATACATCCTCCCACTGATGAAGAAATATGTGTCCACTTCAGGTAGCTCCTTAGGTTCCCATCGTTGCACTAGATGTTTATAACTCAAGGGAAACTCAATGTCACCTATGCTCTCAGCATCATAATTACATGACCCTTCATTGGCAATAAAAAATTGCATGCATTTACGAAATCTTTTCCTTACCATTTCAGATCTAGTTCATCTAGAACTGGTAGATCTAGTAAAACACATATCACTTTCAACCTCTCTTAGTATATCATGATCATCACTCGAGGAAGATAGATCCAACAGATACCTATTTGGTGGTACCTACACTAGTTAAAACAAGAAGATAAGTTATCATGCCAATACATGTTTGTGGTACCAACACAGTTGCATATAGTTGCATTTAGTTGCAATATCGTTGCATATAGTTGCATAAGTTGTATTGTTGCATAAAGTTGCATATAGTTTCATAACTTTCATATAGTTGCATACTTGCATATAGTTGCATACATTTTCATAAGTTCCATAAAGTTGTATAAGTTTCATAAGTTGCATAAGTTGCATGTTGCATAAGTTGCATAGTTGCATATAGTTGCATATTTTCATATAGTTGCATACGAAATTGTTGCAATATAGTTGCATAAGTTGCATAAAGTTGCATATAGTTTCATAGTTGGATAAGTTGCATATTTGCATATAGTTGCATAAGTTTCATTTTTTTCATAAAGTTGCATATAGTTTCATATAGTTGGATAGTTGCATATAGTTGCATATAGTTGCATCTTGAAGAGTGGTTCCAAGGGTGGATTAGAGGAATTCTCATAAAGTTGCATATTTTGCATATATTTGCATATTTTCATAAAGTTGCATAACTTGCATATAGTTGCATAAAGTTGCATAAGTTCCATAAAGTTGCATAAGTTGCATGTTGCATATAGTTGCATAGTTGCATATAGTTTCATATTTGCATATAATTGCATATGAAATTGTTGCAATATAGTTGCATATAGTTGCAATATAGTTGCATTAGTTGCATAAGTTGAATTGTAGCATAAAGTTGCATATAGTTTCATAGTTGCATAGTTGGATAAGTTGCATATTTGCATATAGTTGCATATAGTTGCATATAGTTGCATATAGTTTCATAGTTGCATATAGTTGCATAAGTTGCATTTTTTGCATAAAGTTGCATATAGTTTCATATAGTTGAATAGTTACATATAGTTTCATCTTGAAGAGTGGTTCCAAGGGTGGATTAGAGGAATTCTCATTCTTGATGGAGAACAATTGTTTAATGTGCATCTTGCAAACAACATTGCTCTCAAACTTGAACTCAAACATAGAAGGAATGATGTAGTGTTTGCATATATTCACTAGGACAACATGTGCAGTGGTCAGAAAGGAAAAGGCAGAGGCCCTTATTATTTGGTAGGATGAATTCCCTAACTAGATTGTTAAAAAATGGGAAGTTATTTAGATGGGATATATTATAAGGTGTTTAGGAATTTCCTTTAGAATTGATGTACTTGTAGCAGACTTATGAAATTAGGTGTTGAACAACTTTGAGAATGACCTTCATAGACAATTTTCTCAAGATGTATTACTTGCAAGGAGAATCACCACCATAGCTAACAATATATTTCCAGAAAGACATTTATTGTTCTTTTTCTTTTTTCCTTCTATTATAGGATATAGGAAATTGAATATGCTTCTTATAGGCAATTTGAAATTTGGAGGAAACAACCTATAGGAAAGAAGAGATACATCCCATTGGCATCGTGGAACTTTTATATAATTCCCAAGGAGGCTAGGGAATTATCATGGAATTTATAATTCCCATGTTAAAGTATAGCCCCTAAGAGTTATCCAATCTATCTGTAAGAATGTAATGAGCATAAATGGAAACTTGTAGAAACTCACAACAACAAATTGGAAATATGAAAACTAATACGAAATGTGTAAAATAATAGGGCACATATAGCAAAAATTTCGACAATAGTTAACTAGTACTCTACAACAGTATGTTTTGTGTTTCTGTATATTGATATTTTGAATACTTTCTTATAGATCATAGAAAAGAGATTGTCCATTGTATGTTAGGAAAGTTAATGTGTAAACCCAACCTCCTCTAGCTCCTCAAGTCCGTAAGGTTGATGAAACCAACTAAACCATGGTGGTCAAAAAGAAACCACATGTTAGGCTGCAGGCGAGAAAAAACAAGCCTATTTTATTAACATTATAACTATATTGTCCTATTTTATTTTATCTTCCTCAAGACATCAAATGTAACTCCATGTTTATTAGCAACTTATGTTCTCATCATGGTTTTATAATTTCACATTACTCGCATTCACTCATAATTGTTTTCTTTAATCATTGTGCTCTAGCTCCTTTAATATTCCTCTCATGACAATGATAGTAGAATTGGTTCTAAAATTACCAATTGTAGTCAAAATACCAAAATAAAGTCAAATTAGTGTCCAAGAGTGCAATATAATTATTTTTGTATAAGTATCAAACATAGAAGGTTTTGTGTAATTGAAACATCAATAAAAGGGTTTGATATACTTATTGAGCTTTGTGGTCCCAATGAAAAAATATTGTTATCAATAGGCTATCTTTCATCTTCTTTTGTATCACTCGATCATTGTTTCATGATTCTATTACCTAAGCCATAGTAAGCTCCTTTTGTTTCTTGTTTCTTGTTTCTTGATTCTATTATCGTTTTTCTATATTTTTAAATTTAGAAGTAGTTCCTAAAAATTTCCTTGGTAAGGCTATGGTTCAAAAACTCTAGCACATGCATAATTGTGCACCAATAATAGATTGAGAGGAACATGAAGAAATTGATATGGATGAAGAGTATAATATTGAGGATCACATTCTTGCAGATAAATTGGATAACTCTTAGGGGCTATACTTCAACATATTTCTTTTAAGAAGCTTGTTTGTGTGGAAACTACTTCAATTTCTATGGGATATGATCATTGTGATGTCAAGAAATATGACAATCTTATTGTCCTTGTGTATGGACAATTCATACCATCTATGATCACATAGTACCATTTATATAAGATAAATTGGTAAACAATTATTCCTAATAAACACACCTAGTTAAGGTGTTCTAATAAATGCCCCTAGCTTCCATATCCAAAAGAAAGGAAATAGAATTGTTTCAAGATTCTATTACCTAAGACACAATAAGCTCCTATTTTTTATTGTTTCTTGACTCTATTATCTATTTTCTACACTTTTAAATTTAGAGGTAGATCATAAAAAATTTCCTCGTCGAGGTATGGACTGAAAACTCTAGCACATGCATCATTGTGCACCAATAGTAGACTGAGAGGAACATGAAGAAATCAATGTGCATGAAGAGGATGATATTGAGGATCACATTCTTGCAGATAACTTGGATAACTCTTAGGGGATATACTTTAACATGTTTCTCTTAAGAAACTTGTTTGTATGGAAACTACTTTAGTTTCTTTGGGCCACGATTATTGTGATGTCAAAAAATACAATGATCTTAGTGTCATTGTGTATACACAATTCATATAGTTGCATAAATTTTTAACATGTGTTTTATGATATTTCCGGTCCAATACTAGAATGGGTGGAGTGATATTATTATGTTGTCTAGTTGTGCAACACTTCCCACTGACTTGACCTCAAACCAAAATCAAATTATATAATGTTTTAGGTCCAAGAAAAAACCATGTAGAATTGAAGGGATGAGACATGGAATAAGAATGGGATGAAATATAATTAAAAGAACAAGATTTCCCTACATGGTGTTAATTCAAGATGAGACAAGGATGGAACATATGCATAGTGGGTGAAGATAAAACATTGACGTGATTAGTAAATAGAGACTATAGGTGCATATGGAAATCCTAGAAAGTGTCATACTGCCACACTAACAATATCAGGGTTGACTTAATGGATGTGTGGACTAATCATATTCAACTATGTGGTATTGATGATCACAACATGGAAGCTTCAAAAGGACAAGTGGTGGAATTTGAATCTCAAATTTGAGGGAGAATTTAGTTGGGTGCTATAAAGCATTTTGGGTCTGCATGATCATGCAATATTTTCCATTTATGGTTTTTTCTACATGAGTATTATGCCAAACCTAAAGTTGAATTTTACTTCATCTATAGTTTTTTAAGTCTGATTTGCATGAGTGGATTTTGGCCCTAACATTCTCCACACAAAAGAGATATTGATGGGGGTGGTGAGCATAATATTTAAGGATTGAAATAATAGAATTGAGTTGTAGTTTATTTTTTTTACCTCATCAATGGTGTTGGGTGCCCTTTATTTTGGTAGTGGTTCATAGGCCTAAGGTGTTGGCTCAAGTCCTTTACATTAGGCTCTAAGAATGATACTATGGTTTTAGGTATCTTCTTGTGAATTTTTTGTTGTTTTGAGGGTGTGTTTATCCCACACACCTTATTGAATGTATGTGGGGGGGCTAGATGTATGGTTTTTTCTCACAGACATATTTCTCCCTTGAACATTAATGAAGGCTTTTTAAAGGGACAAATTAGTTGACATACGGTCACAACTCTCTCATTGTCATTTATTTAATTTGTTTTCTTCATTGATGGTGTTGGGTTCCCTATATTTTAGTAGAGGTTTGTAAGATGTGTGGAAAAACCTTGAGAATTTACAGTAATGAATGGGATACTAATGATCCCAAGATTGAAATATAAAATGGAGAATGTGAACATCTTCATGGCATGTTTCAAGATTAAAATACCAGAAAAATTAAAAGAAGAAAAATAATACCATGTTGATATGATTGTCGGCATCCTTATCCTCGCGCACAGGTTTCAAATGGTGTTCCCTCCTCCTCCTCTATCCAGCATGCCCTTGATCCTGACCTTCTCCTCGTGTTCCCTCCTCACTTCCCTAAACCTCCTTATGCTTCTCCTCATGCGCAGGTCGACCTCCTTCTCCTCCTCTGTGTGACCTCCTTTCTTCCCTCGACCTCCTTCTCCTTCTCCTCAACCTCCTTCTTCTTCTCCTTCTCCTCGCATTCCTATTGAAAAATACTAAGAAAACTGAGAGGGGGGGGTGAATCAGTTGTTATTGTTCTTAAACAATATATGACTATTCAAATAATTTTTAAGCTGTTCCAAGTGACCATCAATATTATACAACATATGAACAACATGAGTAATGAACATCAGTCACACATAAGATACACACAGAGACATATTTTCACGAGGAAAACCATAAAGGGAGAAAACCTCTTCTTCTTTGAATGATAGGTATTCTTTTAAGTTATGTACGTCATCTATGTTTGAGCACCAACTCAAAGTGAGGCTTCTACCTCTATTTTACAAGCTCCAACTTATTGAGAGCACCAACTCTCTAGTTTCTCTAGCACCCACTAGAAGGAAGAACCAACTCCCTGAGTGTTCCAACACCAACTGGATGGAAGCACCTACTTCCACTTATACAAGAACCAACTTGTATACAGAAAACTCTGTGTTTTCCCAAGCACCACCCTGCCACCCTATTTTTCTAACCACAACTAGATGAAAGCTCCAACTTTCAGTATTCAAGCACCAACTTGAATAACAGAGGACTACAGTCCTCCCTAGCACCACCCTACCTCCCTGATTAAAAATAAATGACTGAATAACAAACAATACAGATGTCTTACTTCTTACCCCTTCTTCTTTGTTCTGCAATTCTTCTCTTCTTCTATCTATTTTGCAATTCTGATATGCTTCTATTTGTTCTGTAGTTCTGCTCTGCTTCAAATTGTTATGCAATTATGCTCTTACTTTTTTCTGTTCATCGTCTCTGAGTTTTATCTCACACTATGCATACTGTAATTTTACCTTTCTTATAGTTCAACTCATTTTTCCAGTTCGAATAGAAAACCTCCCACAGTCATTTGTGTTTCCATTTTATCCTATACCCCTTATTCAGTTACACCTTGAATCTCCAAGAAAACGCCTCAGCAACTGAATCGCCAAACGTCCAATAAATATGATTCATTTCTGCTAACTGAATCATAACTGATCAATTAACTGTGAAGTGCAACAGTAGCCCTTCGATCATATTTCCAATTAATCAACACCATTGGATTAATTCCACAGGGTCTCACGTTTATCTCATATGCCCACTGGTTGTGACCGAACGATAAGAAGAATTGATTTCACGATTTTTCATTTTAGCATTCTTGTGATGAAGGGTCTCGACTCTCTATGTTGCGATCGCCGAAATAGAGCTTCGCTGCACTAGCTCCTCCCTCCAACTCTCGATGATGTGACCATGCACTATGACCACTCGCCAAATAAACAAACTCTTCGTGATTTCGAACTTTTTTCGTGAGTCTCATTGACTCCTCCAACTCTCGGTATCTGAAACTCTGAAATGGATCCAGATAAACGATCCATGCTCTCCCTTTGATTGACAAATCAGATTAAATCGTGGTTCCACATTTCGCGATTTCAAAGGATAGAGCACCTCCTTCCTTTGAATTTCCAGTCAGCGAAAATATGACCTCTCACCAAGTGTATTTTTCATCCAGCTATCAACCACCCTCGATCCAAGGGTTCAGATCAATCCTTGATCTGATGGCCCAGATCATTTCAAGATATCGCATATTGCGTGTTCCCACACCATGCTCTGTTGACTCCTCCAATGTGTAAGTCAGCGAAATTCTAGTCACTCGCCATGTGTCCTTCTTGAATATGGACGGTCCTCCTGATTTTGGGACTTTGTAAACCCGCTTCATCTTGCACGTAAAGATTGTGCTCCTTCTTCTGGATCCAACGATGGTCGGTCTTCAGGCTCAGATCTAATGGTCATCAGGAATTCTGAATGGGATCCAACGATCACTGTTTCTCTTCATTATTGATCATTTCCATGCCATTATCATTGTGTCGTTGATCGTGCTAATATGCACCATCAATGGAAAACATGCACACGTTGTCTTATGTCTATAAGTATGCCAACAATCTCCCCCTTTGGCATTGATGGCAACCTTGAACCTGAAGAATTACACTTTTCACTCTCTGCCTGGACATGCTACTCTGCCTGCTGAACATGCAACCAAACATACCACTGTAGCATCCTTACCACACTGCTTACCACACTTTTTCTCCCCCTTTGACATCAATTTCAAAGAAGAAACACAGTCCCCCTGAAATGTTGCAATACATCTCGAAAGTGTCATATATGTGACATCACATACTCCCATTGACAAGGTGAACAGATTAGACAAATGAAGATATAACCCCCAACTTCTGATGAAGATATCCAAAAGGTGTTGCTGCTAAAGGTTTAGTAAAGATATCAGCTATTTGTTATGTGGAAGGAATATAATTCACCTAGACAATTTTGTTTGTAACATGTTCTCTGGGAAAATGATATTTTATTGGTATATGATTTGACTTTGAATGAAGTACAGGATTCTTAGAGAGAGTGATGGCACTAGTGTTATCATAGTGAAGTGGAATGGGATCAGTATAAGTTAGCTTCAAATATGTAAGAGTTTGTATCATCCATAGAATTTGTGTTTAGCAAGTAGCAGAAGTAATGTATTCTGCCTCTGTAGTTGATAAGGATATGGATCCATGCTTCTTACTAAACCATGCTACTAACGAGTTACCTAGGAAGAATGCTCCTCCACTGGTGCTCTTTCTCTCATCCACACAGTTTTCCCAATCAGCATCTGAATAAGCAGCTAACTGAAAGTTCTAATTTCTAGGATACCACAGACCATAAGTCATTGTTCCCTTCAAGTACTTAAATATCCTGGTTACAACTACTAAATGACTTTGTTTAGGAGCAGACTGATAACGACCTACCATTCCAACAACTTGCATTATATCATAACGAGATGTTGTGATGTACAGAAGATTGCCTACCATTGATCGATATGTCCTTTGATCAACATCAAGTGAACTATCATATTTATTGAGCTTGCAACCAACCACCATAGGTGTACTAACAGGAGAAGAATCTTCCATCTGAAATTTCTTCAACATCTCTTTCAAATATTTTTCTTGAGAGATAAATATTCCTACAGAACTATGATTTACTTGTAAACCAAGAATGTATGACAGTTCGCCTATCATGGACATATCAAACTCTGTTTTCATAGAGTTAGAAAACCACTTAACAGAGGAATCATTAGTACAACCAAAAATAATTTCATCTACATAAACCAAAACAACTAGTAAATCATCACCTTCAAACTTGATGTAGATATTGGTGTCAACGGTACCTTTCTTGAACCCTTTGTCTTTTAAAAATTTGTCCAGTCTATAATACCAAGCTCGTGGTGCTTGTTTCAGTCCATATAAATCCTTATTCATCTTGCAAACATAATCAATATTATCTGTCAATGAGAATCCTTCAGGTTGCTCCATATATACTTCTTCCTCTAGATATCCATTAAGAAATGTTGAATTAACATCCATCTAATAAACTTTAAATTTCTTATGACATGAATATGAAAGAAACATTATGATGGCTTACAATCTTTCCACTGGTGCAAAAGTTTCATCAAAATCCTAACCTTCAACTTGTGCATACCCCTTACAGACCAATCTGGCTTTATTTCTAACAACTTGTCCTTTTTCATTCATTTTATTATTGAACACCCATTTGGAACCTATTACATTCTTATCTTCGGGTCTAGGAACAAGCTCCCAAGTATTTTTCTTTTCAATCTAATCAAGCTCTTCATTCATATCTCTAATCCAATCATCATGGTTGTTGGCTTCATAAAAAAAATTATGTTCAATCATAGATAGAAACGCAATCCGATATTGTTCTGTCTCTTTAACTAATTTCCTTCTTGTCTGAACTCCTTTGTTTATATCTCCAATTATCTGATTTTCAGGATGATTCTTTCTAACAATTTTGAGAGGTGGTTTTGTTTCTTTCTGTTGATTTGTGTTAGCCTGAGTATTTGTATCTTCATCTAACTCAGATTATTCTCTTTCTGATTCTTGGATCTGTTCATCTTCATCTTCAACTATATCTTATGTTCTTGGTTCAACACTACTTACATTTTGTACCGAGATTTCTTCATCAACTTTTATGTCGATACAATCCACCAATTTATGCAGACTCTTATTGTAGCATATGTACCCTTTAATATTTGTAGCATAACCTAAGAATATACCTTCATCATCCCTATCATCATATTTGCTAATATTTTCATCATTATTCTTGATATTGTTGATTAAGGTTGGTTGTCATTGATATCAACCCTTGAAGAAAGACCCGTAGAACAAAGGTTTGGGTAATGGACCCAATAGTGTTTGATGTAAATATGACTCATTATTGTTTTTTCATGGTTGATAAGAAGTAAATATGGATGAA